>JAXCGZ010023012.1:0-72500 GCA_037179515.1 Halocaridina rubra
GAGTGATTTAGTAGTGTTTATGAGTCCTGATCACTTTTCATAATCTTGCGTATAGTTTTTTGCTGCTAATAATGTGGCCTATGCCCTGAAGATACATAAATACATATACAATATAATTAGGATGGTTGAGTAAAAACATAAATTCACCAGAAGCTAATATATCACAATCAATAATCTTAGTGAAGGTTCTTGGAAGATGTTGTTTAAAATTGTATGGTATGTACAGTAAATCTCAGCAAGTCACTTTGATTAATCTTGCTTTCTAGCTAATCTTTTAAGCCATTTAATATCTTGAATACACTCTAAGGGTAGGTAATGAATAGTGGCTCTGATGAGTATTTTTAATATATACAGAATATATATGACTGGTAATCTTTGTGCTTTTTGAGTTGAGGCCACTGGTTAATATTAATAATCAGTGGTTTTTTATTTGTCTTGTAACAGGTTTGCCTATATGGAACTCTATTTATCAGAGGGGAATAATTGTTTTCATTATGAACAATGAGTAAAAAATAGTAATGTAGATATTGACATTGACATTTTGTATCACCTTTGCACTCAATTATTTCATCTTAGGCAAATCTCACTCTTTATGTATTTATATATAGAGGTAATATAATTATTTGTGCTCTTTATTCTTCCATTTTATACAGTATCTCACTGAAGCTCGCAGGGTGGCCATATTTAAACAAAAAAGGGAGGGAGCAGCGGGTTTATCACAGCAGTTACTCTACCACAGAGATGTAAAAGCTGAATAGCTCATTTTTGGAAAACCATATTGAGTTTAGTAAGTAAATACATATAACTCTTCTTTTTATAGACTGTATTGCAGTACCACGAGGCAGCTAGAAGATATGGGGTAGTGGATGTTGATAAAGCTTGCAAGCAGTGGTTACTGCATAATCTTCTCACACAGGTAAGTAACAGATGCTGGTAATTTTTTTTTTTTTTATCATAGAACATATTGCATCTCATTTTATAAATATTATTATTAATAATA
This sequence comes from Halocaridina rubra, assembly GCA_037179515.1. Classification (NCBI taxonomy): domain Eukaryota; kingdom Metazoa; phylum Arthropoda; class Malacostraca; order Decapoda; family Atyidae; genus Halocaridina; species Halocaridina rubra. The sequence continues at coordinate 1,001 of JAXCGZ010023012.1, forward strand.
TGAATGTCATTTATTGGATGAGAATGACATATTTTCACAGGTTACGGAGCATCCAAATGCATTACGACACATTCCTCCAGATTTGTTGTATGAGTTGCTCTCATCACCTCATCTTTATGTTATGCAAACTGAATTCAGCATTTATGTAGTGTTAAAGGTATGTACCTAAGCTTCTTAGAGGTTGTATCTTAAAAAAAGCATATATTTCCTGTATTCGAAGTTTTCATTATTGTGTTTTTTGTTGTAGTACCATTAATGACATTTATATATGCAAAAATATTTTTCTGTAAGTCTCTTCCCTGTGTAGGACGATTTATATCATTGGTTAATTATAATATTTTCATTATGACTTTATTAAAGTAGGAGTCGTTATTATTGGTAAATTATTAGGTAAGAATTGTTATTTTCTTTCCCAACTCCAGCCTGTCTGTTCAAGCCCATTCTTGTTGGGATTAATAGGAGCACATAAAAGAGCAAACGACAGTTGTTCTTTTGTTAAGAAGAGGTACTGTTCTGTGAATTGTGAATAATTACACATACTGGGGCATTTTCTTGTTGGAGAAAGAATACCTCATTCATATTCCTCGCATGTTGCCAGAGCCACTGAAGGGATAGGGGTAATGAAGAGCTTGCAGTCTCATTCTCCCCTAAAATTTTTCTTCCTGGCTGAGCATTGATTCTCAAGGGAGTGAAGTTGGGCAGAATACGATGACACCTTCTCTACATTCCTTTTGTTCAGTTGTGGACATCCTACCGACTTCAGTGGGATATAGCATAATTTAAACAAAAAACTAGGGGTGCTACAGATAGACCATAAACTCAGCTCGAGTATTAGGTATTTTTTCACTAGCATCTGTGAGATTCATGTTATTGCAGGCTAAGAAATGAAAAGGGTGGGGTAGTTATCTTGCATTTGTCTCTTTGTATTATTTTTGATAGAGAGCTTCAAGGAAGATTTATTTTTACTTTTTCCTGTGGCCTAATATATCCATAACTTTTGCTGAGTATACAGTGTCTAGGAGATAACATTCTCCCTTACATCATATAAGTATATAGCATTGTTATATTTCTATAATCATTCTCAAATTTTATTTTAGGTTTTATTCATATCTTTCTATTTCCTTGGCTCTGCTTGCTCTTGCCTTGCTGAGGATTAGCAGATGGCTTTTGTAACCACAATCTCATTCTTGCCTTTTAAACATTATGAGTACCATGAGTGTTCATAAAAAAGTCAGATTTGTTAATGCTGTATACTTTAAGGCAATGATTGTTTATATAATACTTTCCTAATCCTGTAACCACATTGTTCTGTACTCAATCTCTTTATAAAGTAGAATGTCGTATAATGAATCTGTTTGTATTTAGACATGGGTGTTTTTGCGACTGAATCCTTCTTGGGAAGGCACACATGAGGCAGCTTTTCTGGAAGCTCATAAATTCTTCAGAAATAGGACTGGTAAGTATTGTTTGCACATCATCACCTTTATTAATAGGGACCATGGTAGTGCAGTGGTTAAAGCAATTGTTCAAGCCCATCTTATTAATAGGGACCATGGTAGTGCAGTGGTTAAAGCAATTGTTCAAGCCCATCTTAAGGTGTTAGGAAGGGTCTATCCTTAACGCCTCAGCTCTAGTCTGTCTGTGTCCACCCCAATTTAAATAGGGATTAATAGTGACACATAAGATGGCAAATATTTTAAATGTATCAGTAATGACCCCCTGATGTAGGGGGGTAAGAATACTTGCTCCGTGTTCCCCCGCGTGTCGTAAAAGTTGACTAATGTCGTAAAAGTTGACTAAATGGGGCAGAGCGAGGGGACTGGGAATCCCCTCCTCTGCATTTACCTCCCCCAAAATGTCAAAGTATTTTCTTTGACTCAGCCACCCACCTTATAAGGGGGAATAGGGCTTTGGTATATGGATACTAATATGCTGTATGTGTCATAAATTACATTTTGTGATGCATGAAAGCATATATTAAAGTCTCATTTGAACAGCTATGTCTGTGCATTCTAAAATACTTTTAGGTATTGAGTAGCAAGAATTTCTATTTGATAGTTCTAGGATGGTTCTTAGAGGAAGAAGGTCGTGAATTCACGCAAGTGTTCTCAGCCCTTCGCATTGTGTACTTAATATATCATCATTTGGACGTAGAAATGCTTTATTCCGATCGTATTTTACCCCCGTCATGGCTGACTCCCGCCAGTATGCATCAGTGGTATAACATGTTGAGGATAGATCAGGGGAAGGACCGAGGGTAAGTAAAATTGTAAACCTTTTTAACCTTGCCAGATGTTGATATTTTAAAATAGATTACGGCTGTGAAGTTAGGGATACAGCTTCACTTCTATATATATTATAATATTCTTTTGACTGTAGTGGTGTTAATGAACTACATCTGCTGTTGTAAACAAGAGAAGAAAAGAGTTTATTTGTACTTTATGAATGTACTGGAGAGTGGTGATCCATCGGGGATATTATGCATTAATATTGGAAGATGTTACATTTTATCATGTTGCATATTATCACCATTTTCTTTTACATTTGAACTCTTTAATTTTTTCCTGCCACATAGTACACTAAACTTCTCCACTATCTTATGGAATTATTTATTTTGTGTCCATAAGTTATCATAGCAGTGTCAGATACAGAGATAAGTGTTGGACTTTGAATTTGTTTCATGTGTCGCTATTAGTTCTCATTTTGGGGTGGACACATACAGACTCATCTTTTATTATCCCTTCACATCTTACTTTTCACAGCACTCTCCATCTAATATTCTCTTAACTTTATGATTCTTCATGCCGAGGCCCAATGTGGGCAATTATCTTTGCCTGTTCTGGTGTCACACACACAAAAAAAAGAGTGAAGCTTAGGAATTTAGGCTGGATACCCGAACTATTTCCCTACCATGGGCTCGAACACTGGTCTGTTATCTTCTAAGCTGATCGCTCTACTGCTACGCTCCTGCAGGCCCCTCCAGATGGACTCTGGATGCAGTTGCAGTGATATGAGGATACTAGTTAGAAAAAGTTTTGGAAACAGTAATAGCTTACCTTAGAGGGTAGCAAAAAGATGGCTTTTAGCTGTTTTCGACATCTAGAAGGGCTGGCCAGTAATACAGTTGTGAAAAGGCTTTATAGGTGAGACATAAAAGATATGCAAATTAGAGGCAAGCCAAAAAGGAGCAGGTGTATCAGAGGTCTTGATATCCAGGAAGGTAAGACATGTGCAAGTAATGAAATAAATTAGTGTGAAGTAATATGTAAGTAACTAGATTATTGCCATTAAATTGAACATTAAAAACAAGGGAAATCTGAGGCTTGCTTCTTATTTCACATATGGAATGCGTGATATTATTCATTATTTCAGCCATTAATAAGTGTAAATGAGTAAGTGTTTACTATTATAGAGGTGAATAAAACTTAAATGTTTTTATTTTGCATACTTTCTCCTCTGATATGAATATCGTGCTGACTGTGAAACTGATAGAAGACAATATGATATGAAAATAAGACTAAGAAGTATATTGGCAGTCTAGTGATGTGTGTGTTAGAGTATGATTTTTTATATGATTTATTCGTACTCATTATAAGTGTTCATATACTGTACTGTGAAGTTTTAAGGGATATGGACCTGATATATTTCATAATATCTAATATAAAAGATTGCTGCTTAAGTAACAAAGACACACTTAACCTGTTGTAGGTATTTATTAAAAATTGTTGTGCCTAAGGCAACAATCCAGAAAGCGGATGTAAAGATATTTACAGTTTTCTCAGATTTCTTTACTTGGAATTTTTATATACTCTTTTAAATACCGGCTGGGATATGTGAAAAGTAACTATAAAGTGTTCAAGAAATTTTTATTGATTTAATTAACTTACATTTTAGGCCAAGTGATGTTTCTGAAGAGGAATTTGATCGTTCGTGCACAAGGTGTGGAAGAGTGCTGGCTAATTCAGGGCAACATATATGGAGATGGACTGGATATAACTTTGGATTGGACCTTGTGATGACCCACGATGGAGCTTCTCTCAGACTCAAGCGAAATCACCGCACTGAAAATATAGCAAGCATAGCACAGCCAGCCCGAAGAAATATAATGTATAGGTGAGAATATCTTAGTGTAATGTATTAATTTAAGTGTGATTTTTTTTTATGTTTTGGTATTGATCATTATGGCATGAAGGTAGTGCAGGTGTTAACATGAAAGTATAAGTATATATTCTTCTTTTTCTTTGTCTTCAGCATTAACTCATTTTTATATGGGATCGCTGTATCTTGCCATCCTTTTCCACCTTTTCCTGTCTTGTGTATCTTGTTCCCTTAGCCCCTTATCCCGTGTGTCATTTGCTATATTACCCTTCCATCGAAACTCCAAACTTCCTCTACCTCTCCTTCCCTCCACCTCCATATCCATAAACCTCCTACACATATGGTCTTCTTTACTCCTCGCAGCACATGGCCCATTCACTGCTGTGAAAATATATTCTCTATCATTTTGTATGTTTCGTCTATTGATACTATCCACCTGTGATGTACTTTTGATGAGAGTTTCGCTCTAGATAGGTTGCTTTGAATGTTTATATTTTTTCAATGCAAGAGGCAACTAAAAGGCCTATTCCTCTTGAAATTTTTAGAGGCAAATTATCCACTCGAAAGTCAGATTTAAATCATTAAGGCCTTCCTCTATGTTGTGAAGGTTGACTTAAAAAATTTTCTTCTATGTTCAACTTTCAGCTCTTACAAAGAATGGCTGACATCAATGTGCCAGCGTTTAAGCCTAGTGACATATAACATGCCTAGATCTGTGATCTTTTCATCTTCCATTGCCTTAGCAATCACACCCATTTTTTTCACTCGATGTTAGCTCTGACACTATCCCTTTCAAAATGGCAAGTTCTGTATAGCAAAGTAGCGCCCCTCAGCTGTACGAAGTCCAGTGTTCTGTCCCCTATTATTTTGACTGCTGCAGCATTAACAGGACTCTCAGGATCATTTTCTAGTAATGGAGCAAATATTCATAGTATTTGTCTCTCCAACCATTACACAAAACTTAGCTTTCTTTTTCTTGGAAAAAAACAACCTATAAACTCATTTAATCCCACTGGTTCACAGCAGCATTAGACCTAGAGCCACACCATTTACTACAGAGGGATGCACCAGCTACTAATTGTCTAATTCTTTAGTCGAACCAAGAATCTAACTAAAACCATGAGGTTTGAACTCAGCAGTAATATCTATAACAGGATCTGTAGGGCCAAGATCCTAGGTAATATCAGTAATAGTCACTTATTTTTATGATTACTATTCAATAAAGCACTGCAAAAGAAATGACATAGGGTAGTTCCAAGAGCTCATATACATGACTGTCTGCTACTTCTTCAAATATAAATTACTTTTATATTATATTCTCTCTCCACTTCAACCATGATAAATCAGTAACCTGAGACATCCATGAGCATAATAAACCTGTTAGGAGGGTTTCATCATACCCTGCCCCTTCCTAACCTCTTTTACTAATTATTTTGGGGAAGGAAAATTAGTTCAGAGTTGGAGAGATTTTCAACCCCTGCAACTACCCAGTCCCTTTTTGTCACCATATATGACACAGGAGATATGAGTGCTGAGTTTTTTACCCTAGGACAGTAGGAGATTTGTAGCTCGCGGATTGGTCGGTGGAGCGACTGCTTCTTCCCATCTACCTCCAGACTCTGGAACTTTTTCCTCCTTCCGTCTTTCCTAATTCTTATGACCTATCATCCTTCAAAAAGCAGATCTATCGTCATCTCAGGGCCTAGTCCTCCATATCTCTGGGTCATCTGTACTTTGACTGTTTTATTGTTTGTCGTTTTCCTTTGTGTGACATTACCTCAGCTCTACCTTGTCCTTTACCTTTTTCTTTTCATTCGTCTCGGTGTTTTCTCGTGCCCGGGCCTTTATTGATGAGGACACTTTTTGCCTGTCCCGGCGTCACACATAAAAAAAATGTGCATTTTGTTTGCTTTACTTTTTTATTCATTTTTTTCTGCTTATATATTTATATAAATTCTTTTATTTAATTCATTCTTTTTAACAGAATAACGGTGGCATCATTGGATGAACAAAAACAAGTGATATATACTAAGACCTCTGGAGTACAGTCCATTGTTCTAGCCAAAAATGAAGAAGTAAGTAAATTAAAGGATTTTATATTTATAACCTGTAAATCATGTTGTATATGACTTTGAATTTTATTCATGATGACATATCCCATTGAAGCTAACTAGATACTAGTGACAGCTGTGAAACGTGCAGGGGTATATCATCCCCTGCATGACAATGTATATACTAGCTCAAGATAAGTCTCAGTGTTGTATATCAATTATTGTTGCAGGTTCGAGTGATGTTACTCGATGGTGAAGTTAAGTATCCCCTCTTGCTGAGCGCCAATTTTCTCATTACTACCAACCAACCACTGGTAACGCACAATGGAAATGGATCACCTGTGGGTTGCATGCCTGTGCCAGAGTCTTCTGCTGGTACCTCCAGAGATTAATATATAAAAGGGCATATGGTATACTTTTATAAACTTACATGTGTCAGAAGAAAGCTTTCTATCAATTTGCAGCTAAGTGTTATATTGGTTTAAATAGTCACGGAGTTTGTTAAAACAAGGATGCTTACTAAAAATTTAATAATATCATTATGGATTCTGAAGTTATAGTTGATACTGTTTTTTATCAGACATGATGAAAATGGTTTATTTTGCAATTAGTAAGTGTACTGTATACAGTCGTCTTAATCCTTTGGGATTTAAGCAATTACAAACCTTTTAAAATGGGAATACATACTCAAAAGAAAGTCATTTTATAAGTCATTCAGTAGAAATACTTACAACCGTATTCATTTTTGCAGATATGTTGAGAAAGATGTATGAGTATAGAAGTTCTAAGTCTGAAGTGTTCTCATGCTTTAGATTATTAATAAAGTGATAAAACTTGGATATGTATTTCAAATAGGGGAACTTTATTAGGGGTTGCTTAGTTATAGCTACCAGTAATACCATAAATTTTGTTCCAGGCATGATACCATACTCCGCTGAAGATATCAGGATGGCTACAACTGTAACAGAGGAACTGAGATAGAGGTATTGTAGATAAAAACAACTTGAAATTTATGGTGAAATGAGTATATTTATGCCTACATTTGTGAGATTCATCTAATTTAATAAACAAATGCATTATAGAGTAGGAATTGTTATGTTAATAAATTACTGTTTGTATTTGTATTGATAATTATTGTTAGAATATTTTGGTTAATAGGATGTTATGATAACGAAGGTTATCGTGAATAATCGCTTTTATTTTCTTTTATATTGTTAATATATTCCTATTCTTTAATTTCCATACAGATCCTTTGTATGGTAATGACACAGAAGCTTTTTTTTATTATTAAAAATACAATAAAGAGAAATCAGAAGAGAGAGGACAGTAATATCAGATAGTTCTTAAAGAATACTGAGTTCTTTATAAACTTTTAGTAATATATTGTAGTTATCATTTATACATGTATAGATAAGTATTTAAAAAGAAAATGCACCATATATGAAACTGGTTCATAGACCAATAATAGAAACAGTACTCTTGAAAAGGACAGTTGACTATTCTTTTGAAGATGTTTTTAACTTTTTGGTCATTCATGATAAGTTGCTGAATATTTATTTGATAGTACCGCCTTATTTTGATTTTTTTTTTTTATGTACATTGTTTTAGTAATTTGCACACTTCTATTTCTATTTTACTCAATGTTTGGAAAGCCCTTCTTGTATCAGGTATTCTATATTTATCCTTATTCATGAAAGTAAAATATTCTTCCTTGAAACATCTCCACTGATTCATAGAGTGTGTACTGGGAAGATACTCTGCTGGTTACCACATAGCTTGGAGTTCAATCAAAATGAGCTCAGTTACATTTGACAAGTGCGCTTTTTCTACTGCTAAAAGCATTTGGGGCATTTTAAGTCCCAGGGAGATGATGATAAATTTTTTTTTTTCATAATCTTCTTTATTAGTTGGCAATTCATAGTGCAATATTGAAATCATAATATGGAAATCAACTGGTCACGGCAATAATGATGTTTCTGAAAGTCGCATTTAAAGTAAAATGTTTTGACCTTATATTGCATGCTGTATAATTTAGTATAGTACAGATATTCAAAGGTAAATGCAGAAATGTTTAGGAATCAATGCAGTTCTTATTAGAGCTTTTGCAACTGCATATAACATGTATTTAGATTTTTTCTTATAGGTGTTATACCCTAATTTACTGTTCCATGTAGGTAATTTTACTATATGAGTGCTTATTTATATCTACTAAATTTAGACTTCCTTTATTTTGTTGGTGCTTTGAGACAGGCATTTAGTTTATGGTACTGAAAATTTTCAAAGATTACTTGTTTAGCTGATATTCTTCCTTAATGAAATAGTGTATGTATTTTTTCCAAACAAGATGCCATATTTCGATGCTTTTAGCACAGTTTCTGCAAGTACAGCTGAAGTATTGAGGTAGCAGTTCAGTATACCCTGCCCATTCTCGCCTTCTCTGCCAGTTTCCTTGTGGCTAGAAAAAGCGTCTAGGGAGGGAGAGGCGGAGGAAGTTCCAACCAACCCCATTCCCCTATCGCTCTAAGTAGGTTCTTAAAATACCATAGGAATATTAGGCTTAAGATCCCCATGGAATACAAGGGCATGGAATTTATTTACCCTCACTACTAAAGATAATATCTTATGCAGGATATGTCGCCTGATATTATTTGTATAAAGTGATGCCTCCTTATCTATTGAGATCTTATCTACTTAACAGGTAGTGATGCTTGATTTACAGTTGAGGTATAAAGGTATTCCTTTCCCACAATAACAAATGTATTAGAGACTTCATCAGACGCAAATGTTCTACTAGTGTTTATATCCTTTAGATGTTCTAATGTGCTGTTTATCTGAAATTTATGATTATAAGCAGCTAATTATTCAAATTATGGTGATATATCATTACGTTACACTTACCTCTTTTTGTCTTTGTCTTCATATTAATGTAAAGAATATTGTATGAATTTTCCTTGTCTTCATATTGTGTACTTGGTAATCAAATACTTTTTTATGGAAATCTCAGTCTATTTGCATAAGTCAATATGATATATGTTGTTGCTATTGCTGCAAAAGAACTAATACTAGCTGTACAGGAAACTAAGTCTTATTCTTTGAAACTCACTACGTTACAATATTGTACTTATATAAGTCATAATGTGAATATTTCTTTAACAAATAAAAACTATACTTAATAAATTATTGACAAGCTGATTTTCAATAAATGAAAATTTATGCAACCTTCTTATGGCGACAGTCTTAGCGTGAAATATTGCTTTATTGGAATGTTCAAATCTTCTTTGGGGTTTATTAATTCTAACAGTACTCCAGTTTTTAGTTTAGATTTGTGTGATCCAGCTCATTGATTGCGAGAGATATCGGTGTTGAGAAAAAGGATGGTAAAAAGAGGCCATCTACAAAAAGTATTTGTGGAGGAAAGCTCCATGTAGAGAAAATCTTATTTTTAAAAAACCTTTCCATAATTTTAGAGATAGTAGTTGATAAATGCGAAGAAATGTTATTGTTTATTTACAATTACATTTGACAAGTCACAACATCCTGCACATCTGTCTCTTTTACTTTCTTTTCCTCACATTTTGTCATTATTTATGGAAGGTTCACAACTAATGGCCCCCAGTATCCGGCATAGTGGGGTGTGAAGAATCTCCGGGGATCGTGTTGACTCCACCATTGGCTTGAGGGCAGACACGCCTGGTGGTAGTAATGGTTCTGCTCTTAACCTTGCACCTCCTAATAGATCTGCTTCTTTCACTCTTCAATATTCAAACATTCGTGGGCTGAACTCTAATCTTTCGTCTGTGGAACAGCACTTGGGCTCTTTCCTCCCTAACCTCCTCCTCCTATCTGAAACCCAGTTGTCTATACATGCTTCCACTGACCCTTTCCAAATCTCCCACTATAATCTGTATACTCGTTTTCGTTCCAAAGGTGGGGTCTGTGCTTACTGCAACATTAACACTCCTACTGTGAGGCTCATGGACCTTGAATCTCCTGACTTTGATGTTCTCTGGCTAAAAGTCTATCTCTCCACTACCACTATCGTCCTTTGCTTCTGCTACTGTTCTCCAAACTCCACCGAGTTTGTATCTTTCTTTGAATATCTCTCCTCGTGCCATGAGTCCTTGCTATCTTCTCACCCACATGCCGAAGTTCTCTACATTGGAGACTTCAATGTACACCACAGTGAGTGGCTTCATTCTTCTCACACTGATGTGGGAGGAAGCGAGGCTCATGCTTTCTCTATTACTCATGATCTGGAGCAAATTATTAAACATCCTACTCGTGTTCCTGATCGTCACAAACAAGCTGCTAACATTCTTGACCTTTTTTTTACTTCTAACCCTTCAAACTACTCTTATTCCGTGCTTTCCCCTCTTGGTAAATCTGACCACTCCATGATCTCTGTCTCTTCCATTTTCGCTCCCCCACCACCAATCCCTCCTACTCAACGCCGCCTTTGGCACTTCGAGCGAACTCAATATGAAAATTTGCGTAACTTTCTCTTTGACTTTCCATGGGATGACTACTGCTTTCGGTCCCGCAACCCTGATCGGGTAGCTGTAAAAGTTGCCGAGATCATGACCGCGGGAATGGAGGCATACATCCCCTCTTCTACAAAAACTTTCTCTCCCCCTAAACCTTGGTATGACCGTGCCTGCTCCATGGCTATCCAGGCTAGGAATCAGGCTCACCAATCTTACCAAGCCTCTCCTTCCGATTTAACTCGCTCTGCTTTTATTATAGCTAGGAATCGCTGTACAGCTCAGAGTCGAAGGTCTAAGGCTTCCTTTATAAGAAGGAAAGTTGATGACCTTAACTCCTCTCCCACTGACAAATGCTTCTGGTCCTTAGCCAAAAACCTCTCCAAAAACTTCTGTAACTCAAGCTTTCCCCCTCTCATTCATTCTGATGGTTCTATAGCTTGCTCTCCCGCTGACAAAGCCACTCTCTTTGGCTCTCATTTTTCTGCCAACTCTTCTATCAACGATTCCAGCGCACCTGTTCCTCAGTCTTTTCCCCTCTCTAACCCTATGCCCTCCCTTATCCTTTCTTTACGCAAAGTTCATAAGGTTCTTCGCTCACTAAAGACAAACAAGGCATCTGGTCCCGATGGTATCCCTGCAAGATTCCTTAAGGAGTTTGCAGATGAACTGGCTCCCGTGCTTTGTTGTCTTTTTCGCCTCATTCTGTCAACCAGTATCTATCCTTCATCTTGGAAGCATGCTCTAGTTCAACCTGTTCCTAAGAAGGGTGACCGCTCTATTCCTTCTAACTACCGACCTATTGCTCTAACCTCCTCTATTGCTAAAGTTTTCGAAACTTTGCTCAATGCTCACTTCTTGAAACGCCTTGAATCTAACTCACTTATCTCCGATCACCAGTACGGCTTCCGCAAGGCAAGATCCACTGGTGATCTCCTGTCCTATCTTACTCATGTATGGTCATCTTCTCTGAGGAACTATGGGGAATCCTTTGTCGTCGCCCTTGATATCTCTAAGGCTTTTGACAGAGTGTGGCACAAGGCTCTGTTGGCCAAACTCCCTGCCTACGGCTTTACCCCTTCTTTCTGTTCTCTGATTTCCAGTTTTCTCACTGACCGTTCTATATCTGTAGTTGTTGATGGCGCGACATCTAGCCCTTTCTCTGTGTCCAGTGGTGTTCCACAGGGCTCTGTTCTTTCACCTACTCTCTTCCTTCTCTTCATCAGTGATCTTCTACAGTCCCCATCTTCCTCTCTTCTTCATGCCCTTGCCGATGATTCTACCCTTCACTTTTCCTCTGCCTTTTCTTCACAACCTTCATCTGTTACTTGTAATCAATCTCGTATCACTCTTTCTTCTACTCTTAACTCCGATTTGCAGAGAGTATCTGAATGGGGCACTCAAAATTTAGTTAAATTCAATGCCTCCAAGACACAGTTTCTGGCTATCTCTTTATCTTCTTCTCCTCCTGATAACCCTATTGTCTTCGAAACTAATGAAATTTACCCTCTTAACTCTATCAATATATTAGGAATCCATATAGCCTCTAACTTGTCTTGGAGGAATCACATAATCCAAATTTCTAAATCTTCATCCAAAAAATTGGGGGTTTTGTTTCGTTTTCGTTATTACTTTTCCTCATTGCAATTACTTAAAATTTACAAAAGTCTTATCCGCCCCTGCTTAGAATACTGCTCACACATCTGGGGTGCTTCTTCCTTTACTTATCTTCTTGATAGGGTTGAATCTAAGGCAGTCAGACTAATTAATGATCCTTCTCTTACTTCTAACCTGGATTCTCTCTCTCTTCGCCGTAAGGTATTTTCCCTTTCGCTTTTCTATCGCTACTACTTCCATCGCTGCTCTGATGAGTTGGCGAGTTGCATCCCTCCTCCACTGCCGAGGCCGCGTAACACTCGCCAAGCGGCCTCATCTCACAGGTACTGTGTGGAGATTTGTAGCTCGCGGATTGGTCGGTGCAGCGACTGCTTCTTCCCATCTACCTCCAGACTCTGGAACTCTCTTCCTCCTTCTGTCTTTCCTAACTCTTATGACCTTTCATCCTTCAAAAAGCAGATCTATCGTCATCTCAGAGCCTAGTCCTCCATATCTCTGGGTCCTCTTTACTTTGACTGTTTTTTCTGTCTGTCGTTTTCCTTTATGTGACATTACCTCATCTCTGCCTTGCCCTTAACTTTTTCTTTTCCTTCATCTTGGTATTTTCTCGTGCCCGGGCCTTTATTGATGAGGGCAGTTTCTGCCTATCCTGGTGTCACACTCTTAAAAAAAAAAAAATAATAATGAACCAAAATATATCAATGCAATATCTTTACAGATAATTTAAAAGCAAATGTCATCACAGGAACGTTGTTATGAAATAATCCTAGAAAGTGGAAAGTATCCTCATGCTTGAAGTGATACATATATATATATATATATATATATATATATATATATATATATATATATATATATATATATATATATATATATATATATATATATATATATATATATATATATATATATATATATATATATATATATATATATATATATATATATATATATATATATATATATATATATATATATATATATATATATTAAACCGCCATCCATCAATCCATATATATATATATATATATATATATATATATATATATATATATATATATATATATATATATATATATATATATATATATATATATATATATATATATATATATAATATATATATATATATATATATATATATATATATATATATATATATATATATATATATATATATATATATATATATATATATATATATATATATATATATATATATATATATATATATATATATATATATATATATATATATATATATATATATATATATATATATATATATATATATATATATATATATATATATATATATATATATATATATATATATATATATATATATATATATATATATATATATATATGGATTGATGGATGGCTTCGGTTTAACGTCACGAACTCCCTCTTCTACTAAGGGCAAGGACGGTTGCCTTCTTACGAAGGACTTGTTTTGGCAGATGTAATCGTTACCCTGAGTGTATGCCATTACTAACCTTAGTCTGTGACAGGGCGCGAATCCTCGCCCTGCCGCCTCAGAGTCGCAGACGCTACCATTTTGCCACGGACACTACATATATATATATATATATATATATATATATATATATATATATATATATATATATATATATATATATATATATATATAAACGGGGCGGGGGGACTAGGAATCCCCCCCCTTGTACCAACCTCCTGTGAGACGTCAAAGAAGAAGGGGAGTAGAGGGGAGAATAACTTCTCCCCAAACTGTTTTCCTTTTTTTATGTCGGCTACCCCCCAATTAAAGGGGGAAACAGCCAAGGTATATGTATGTATATATATATATATATATATATATATATATATATATATATATATATATATATATATATATATATATATATATATATATACACGAGAGAGAGAGAGAGGATTGGTAGAAGGATCGTAACTGATTCGGATTAGCTGAAGATAATAATTTAAAAAGATATATTAACAAATAAGTGCATGAAATGAAAAATAATACCATATATTCCCTTTGGAAAGGGAATATACATAACATATGTATATTCAATGCTGATATGGCATTTTCAATAATAATAAAAAAAAATCATTAAGTCTTCCATATAAAAATGTAGCCCCGATATAAAGGCCAAAAGACAGGATCACGGCATTAATTTTTCAATAAGTAAAAGAAGAAGAAAATGAAAGTTTATTTCCCTTCATTTCTGGCGGGAATATATGGTAATTATTCGTATTTTGTCGGTATGAGTGAGCTGGTACAGTGCCACTTAACATTCGTGTTGCCCTTCTAAAATATTAAGTAACCCAAGGTGAATTGAAGATTCTCATTGAATTTTAAAGATATAAGTGCCTTCGCCTGTACTTACTGGCTCTTTGTTGACTTACCAGTTAAGATTTGCGAGGTCTACTGTACACTATTTTTTATTTTTGTGGCCTACCTCTCATAAGGTAGACTAATCTATTAGTTCATTTTATGCTTCTCCAATTTATTTTGAATCCATTTACTGTTGTGGCATTTGGCTCTATGTACTGGCAACTGTTACAATTAGGTATACATACATTGCCCCATTTCCCCTTGTGAGGGGGATGGCCGAGCCAAGAATCACTCGTTCACCACGATCCACACATACCTCACCTATCCCTCTTAGCACCTTGGGGATTAAATTATAGAAATTTAATCTGATATTTAGAACATTTTTTCTTGTATATCATATGTGTAAAGCCTTTTGACATTTTATTTGCTAAATTGGCGTACAGTATTAATATTTATACATTCAAATTAATTTCTTATTATAGATTAAGCTTATAAGCTTTCATTTTCCAGTATTATAGAGCAGCATCTAGTGCTTTGACCATTCTTCTAATATATTTAGGTCTAGCAGTAAAATGGCTCCTTTTTCAGGAGTTTGTACATATTTTTTATATTTTAGTTTCATCAGCAGATATCTTAAGTTTGCATTGTAATGAAAAGCGCAACTCCTTTAATTATGTCACAATAAGAGAGAACCTATTACTGATCTTTGATGTACCCTACACTTACATCTTGCCTTGATCTTGTCCCATTTACTGATATGCACCACCTTTTGTTGCTTAGAAATGCTTCACCCCTTATCAGAACTTTACCTTCAACATAAACTTTGTATTGTACGTAATCTATATAAAACTTAAAACTTTGAAGAAGTATTTAGAACAACTAAAAAATAAAGATTTCTATTATCAACTTGTATTAGCTTTGTTTCTGGGTGTGGACTAATCTAGCCATATGTTACTTAATATTCATAAATTTAATGGGAGAATTTTTTAAAGGGGGTATGGAAGTAAGAATATACTGTACTAATAATTTATGTAAACTGAATCGGAGGTATGCCTTTTAATTGGTCTATTTGGTCTGATGTCACAGCATGTATTTCCATTGGTAAAGGACAACCTGCTAAAGGTTTGGCAGTGGCAGAACCACTGGTTATCATTATAGTTCAGGTACTGTTGCTAGCGAAAGTGGTTTATGAATGCTCTGAATTGTTAAAATCAAATGCAAAGATGCATTCTGTAAAGAAGTTTGAAGCTATACAAGTGAAGGAATGACCATAGCAGTTACTCGCCAAATTTTAGATAGGCCTTTAGGTGGCTTAGCATCAAATATCCTGGTATTTATAGTATTAGATCAATACACTAGGAAATTTTCAGGTATATTGTAAAGCTCTTTTTTTCTGCATTCAAATGTTTTCTTTTTTTCTTTTTTTTCTTTGCTTTTATAAATGGGGATGTGCTTAAAGACAGATTTTATGAAGCCTAGATGTGTTAGATTTGAAGGTGCCGTACTTTGACTGGTAAAATTCGTTATACCTAAGACTTCCTCTATTAGTTGGCCAAAGCTAGGATACATTAGACGATTAAATGAAACCTTTGACTTGTAAGAGCTCAAGGTGATCAGTTAAACGAATTTATAATAGGGCTTCTTCCAATAGAGCGTTTTGAATAAATATACACATTTTCACTCGGTGCCTAAGCACTTCTAAGTGCTTTCACGCTTTTTGTGGCTTGAATCCACGACCTCAATATTTTGAGTTTCTTGTTAATAATATTGTAATACTGTATATGGAAAACTAAGAGGACCATGGTAGCATGGTGATTAGAATAATGACTCGGGAGATGACAGGCGCTAAGGAGGGCATCCATCCTTAATTCCCCAGCTCCAATCAGTGTCCATCCCCAAAATGGGATCAATGCTTTGTACTGCAAGCAGTCTTGCAACTTTGCGCTGTTTCAACTTTTAAGATTCCAAATATTTTTTTTTATCTTGTGATATTCTTAAGAATTCCAGTAAATTTCCAGGTAGACTTCACTTTGCTCTCATCAGGAGCTGCCTTGCATTACCAAATAGATCTATGGATGTTTTTGAAATGGGATTCATAGCCATCAAAGCAAACGACTGTAATTTGTCATGTCTTGTCTTGCCATTTAATTCTAATGTATATGGATTGGTATTAATAGTAATTTAATTTTCATTTAAACCTTTCGTCTTCAGTAGTAACAGAGAGTATATACATGTGTCAAAGTGGGGAATGTGGTAGCGCAATGGTTAAAGCACGTAGCTCAGGAAGTGACAAACCAACGATGGAATTCACAACTGGGTGTTAGGAGGGGTGTCCAGTCTTAATTCCCCAGCTACAACTATCTGTTTCCACTCTTATTCAATGTGGATTCTTAGAGACACATAATACAGCTAAAAGCAATATATGCGTATGTCATGGCACATGGTTGAATATTTTGTTTGAAATATATCCTCCTACGATTTGCTTCCTCAATACTCTTTTACGGGTCTACTTTCGTTTTTTTATATCATCAGTTATCTGTATTATCTTCCGGTTGTATACTTGTGTTGAAGTACTGTATTTTTGCAGGGCCTGTAATTCTTTTTGTTATAATCAAACAAGTTTACCATATGGTAATGCTTTAGGCTTCTATATCCACTCTGTATTGGAGTTTTAGGACACACACAAACAGTCTGAAGCCTTTTGGAGGCAATTTTCCGGTGTTGAGGTTGATTAAATAGGTTTCTTACTGTACAGTGATACCTATGTGCATTTAGAAAATTTTGTAATTGTTTATTTTCTACTTGCCTCTTTATTTTTACTTGTCAGGAGCTTAGCAAAATGTTTTCAAGTTTGTTTAAAAAGCTAACACTTTCTGTTTTTGATACTGAAGTATTTAAAATAGTACTTGATTTCATATATTCATTGATATTTTAATTCAGTATAAAAATTTATAATTAAGGTCATCTCCCTCCCCCTCCTGATGCTTACGTTTCTCCGAATAGCTTCCAGATGCTTAGGATTTCACTAAGTGTACGTGCAGTCTCATGGTAAAATTGTACCTCATTTCCAAAGAGGGTTTGAATATATCCCAATTTATCTAAACGCTATCATATTTCTCTAAGTTCCTGTAGTTTTAAATTTATGTATGAAGGTATGGTATAGCTTGTGTGACTGTAACACCATCATATTAATTTATTGGCAACTCTTAGTCAGTATAACTTATTTATTTATACTGGTTATACTAGTAAGTTGATACTAAAAAGCAGTAGGAGTAGTCTGGGAGAATGAAATCAGCTTTTTCTGTTTGAAAAAGCTGGAGGGATTGAGTATGATGTATATTTTAGCATATGTACTGAAAATACATATAGAATGACTGTAGACTCCCTTGTTATGGGGATGACCGAATCAAAGCACACATTTATCAAAAGCCAGACTCTTCGATCACTTCTCTTAGCTCCTTGGCGATAAAGAGCTGGCACAATTCCCCCCACCACCATCACCCTGCTTGGATCGTCCACAGTGTAAGTGGGTAAGATTCTTCTGTCATGAAGATATTTCCAATAATTTGATACGCAGGCAGTATAAGACTAAATTGTTGTTTGATGACTTTTTCCAGATGAATGATGTTGAAAAAGAATCTCTTAATCAGAGTAATGATGGGTCTAATATAATATCTAAAAGTAAAGCCTCCACCATTCAAGGTCATACACCTAAAGCTCTGCAATCATCAAGATCTTTCTTATCAGGTCAAAATTCATTGCAAGTAAGTTAAAAACGAAGCAAGTTTGTAGTTTTCATGTGCCAAAGCAAACTGTAAAAAATTTTATATGAAATATGATGGTATCATCTTTTGTGAAATAATAAATTCCTTAAATTGTAATTGCATACCTTCTGAAAGTCAAGTAGTTACTTTCTGTTACTTTTCAAAAATGTGATGCTTTGTTATTGAAGGTAGTTTAGACCAAAGATTAGACACAGTAGAAGTATATCCTCATGCTTTCACTTTATTTCTTGGCCATCATGATGCACTATCCTGCTAAATCCATCAGGGTGGAAAAAAAAAAGTTTCATAATACCCTCTGTTTTATCAGTTACAATAGGGTATTGTATTGTATTGTTTATAATCAATAAAGTATATGTACTAATATTGATAATATTTGTTCCAAATTTGTTATACATGAATGTAATTTTAGAGTATCCAAGATTTGTCAAAAATTGCATAAAAATGGTCAAAGTAATGTATTTATTGTTCAATATATGATAGAATCCCTCTCTCGCATAGATAGGGTTTACATGTCTAAAATGCCTAGCTTTTAAACATAATTTGTGGTCATATACTTTTTGTCTGCTGAATAAATGGTGAATATTACATTAATTACTTTTTTACCACTTCATTATACAGTATTAAGACAAGGAAAAACTGGCATGTGATATATACATGTATTGCCTTGGTATATTTTATGCATATCCTCATAGCCTCATATTACAATATAACAAATTTTGTTTTTTCTTGAAGTATTTTCCATAGGTGGGGGACAAGAAATTTAACACATGGTTTGCATGCTGAAACTTATAAATGGGATAGGGGAGGTTTGGGAATATCAGCTGGATTTAATATATTTTATATTCAGAAACACCTTCCTTCAAAGCGTTAGGGTGTCTTTGGCATATGGAAAGGAAGTCAGTGATGTTGTCTTTACTGTAATGTCTTAATTATGTCATTGCAGGTATGTTTAACCAAGATAAAGATACAAGAAGATAAGGAATCCGATGTTAAACCTCCAGAAACATTCCCATTTATAGATAAAGAAAATATTCCCAGTAATGAGCAGGACAAAGAAATTAACAAGAAATCAAAAGTAAGAAGCAGAGTTGAAGAAAAGGATGAGGAAAATCCATCAAAGAAAAGGAAAATTTCTTCACCCTCTGCCAAATCTAGTAAAGAAGTAACTGTATGTGATTCTCAAGATGATTTAGCGTGTTCCCTGTCAAGAAAGAGATTCACAAAAGCTACTCCAGAAGATATTGTTCGGATTCTTGACGATCTCTCTGATAACGACTCTGAGAAAATTAATTTGGAATCTGACTGTGAAATTTGGAAAAATGAAAAATCAGATTTACGTGAACTAGGGCATTTGAGCTATGACTCAGAAAAAGAAGAATCATCTGCTAAGAACATTACTGAGGATATAACTTTAGGACAGGATTCGGTCTTTGATGACGACAGAGCCCAGAATGGTTTGTTGTCAGATGGTCGTGTGGATTTTGAGTCTATTAAAGCAGTAGAAAAGAAAAGTGGAATTAGGCTGAAGAAAATCTCAAGGAAGGCAAGTGGCTCTGACAATGTGGATATGGATGCACTAGAATCGGACACATCTGTCAACAGATTATCAGGATCTGATTCAGACAGTGGAATGGATGAGCATATAGCAAATGTGAAGCAGAGCAAAAAAGAGATCAATTCAGAATATAGCGAAGCTGATGAGCCAATTGTAAAGAGTGACGATAAAACATCCATCAAAGACATAGATGAGAGTGATATTAACATGGATGAATCACAGGTTAAGAAAAATGAACCAAAAAATCTCAAGAAAAATACAGAAGAGCATTTTGATAGTGATGAAAGTGAAGATGAAGCTGTAAACTCCAAAGATAGGGTAGAAAATTTTAATAAATTAGGACTTAAAAAGAGAGAGAAAGTGAGTGATGAGTCTGAATCAGGCGAGAGTGTAATGGAGAAATCACTTTCTAAGAAAAAAGGCAAAACATCTGCTATTACGAAAAAGAATAGTGAGTCTGAATCAAGTGATAGTGACACGAACAAACCACTAGCTACGGAATATGGGAAGACGTCTCTGAACAAGAAAGGGAATACCTGTAGTGACTTTGAATCAAGTGATAATGAGATGGACAAACTCTTTTCCAAGAAAGAGGATAAAATGTCTCCTAATAAGAAAATGGATAGTGAGTGTGAATCAACTGATACTGAAATGGACAAATTAATAACCAAGAAATATAGGAAGATATCTAACAAGAAAAGGAATAGTGACTCAGGATCAAGTGATAGTGAAATTGACAAACCACTTAGTAAGAAAGCGAACAAAGCCTCTAAGAAGGAAAAGAATAGTGATTCTGAATCAAGTGATAGTGAAGTGGACAAACCCTTTAGTAAGAAAGTGAACAAAGCATCTAAGAAGGAAAATAATAGTGAGTCTGAATCAAGTGATAGTGAAATGGACATACCACTGGTCAAGAGGAAAAGGAGAGCATCTGTCAAGAAAGGGAAAAATAAAACTGAATCAAGTGATAGTGATATGGACCAGCCTCTTGCAAATTATAAAAAGAAAACCGCCAACAAAGAAGGGAATAGTGAGTCTGAAGCGAGTGATAGTGAAATGGAAAAGCCACTGGCTAAGATAAAGGGCAAAAACCCCCTTAATAAAAGGAATAAGTCTATTCCAAAGGATAATGATATGAATGATGGTTTGTCAAAGAAAAAGGATATAGTCCCTTATAAGAAGAAAAGAGAGAATCGTGAATCTAGTGACAGTAAAGCAGATGAACCCTTAGCTAGAAAAAGAGGGAAAATGTCCCAAGCAAACATAGCCTCTGACTTAGGTGATTGTGAGATGGATGAATTGTCAAGTAAGAATGACTCTGCATCTAGTGGCAGTGATATTGATGAACCTCTATCCAAGAAAGAGGGAAAGATTGTTAAAAAGCAAAGAAAGGCTGAGGATGATTCAAGTGGAAGCGAAATGCATGAATCATTTTCCAAGAAAAAGAAGAAATTGTCCAGTGATAGTGAGTCGGATGAACCGTTAGCCAAAACAAAGAGCAGAAATAAAGGTAATAGACAGAGACATAAATCTGAATCAAACGATAGTAGTGTGGATGAACCTATGTCCCAGAAAAAGAGGAAGACATCTCTCAAAGAAAAAAAGAAGAAAGCATCTTCATCAAGTACTTGTGAAATAAAGAAAGAGTCTGCATTAATTAGGAAAAAAAGTAAAACCACTTCCAGTGAAGACTCCGGAGCTAGCTCTGACTCACACGATAGTGAAATGGATAAACCTTTGGTCAGTTTAACGGATAAAGCTGTCAAGAAAAAATTAAATGGTGCTTCCGGCAAGATTTCTGAAAATAATTCCGACAGTGATGCCAAAATGAAAACGAGAGAAAAAAAGATATTGGATAAAGCTGACGGCAGTGGAAATGATAGTACCTCTGATACATCTGTTCAGTCAGACAGTGATAATGATATTGACAAAAAGAAGGAAGCCACAAATATAACAAATTTAAGTCATGCAAAAATAAAGAAACCACAGAGTAAAAAATCCAAGGAGGATTCTTCAGATACAGAGAGCAGTGTGGGTCAAAAGAAAAAGGGAAAAGGATCCAGAGGTAAAACAGAGGTAAGCCATAGTTATTTATTTTTATCTTGTCTTTTACTTGGGTTATTATTAAACTTTTATTTATTTGGAGTGGTTTAAAAAAGCAGTATGACAGTGATCTTAATTCATAATTCCTTATTAGTGTGAACTCTCATGTGATTTACTTGTAGATTTCGTATGAATTTTATTGCTCAATAACTTTTCTTAAAAAAATAATATATATATTAGTATACTATATACTGTATAGGGGTCCCTTGGAATATGAAAAATTATTACAAGGGTTCCTCCAAGGTGTAAAGGTTGGGAATTACTGATCTACCCGAAGCTTTTGGCTCACGCTTCGAATCTTTATGTAGATCATATTTCTTTTTATCTTTACTGTTTAAACCCTGTTCAGTAACTTCGTACATGACTTACACCATGGAAGTCGCGATGTAGTTAAAATATCTTTGTGATAATAGAAAAAAGGGGAATGGTATCTTAGTGGGTAGTTTCAGTCTACTTTGCAGACTTAGCTCCTTTTATTTTAGATTATTACTAGTAGTCACACCTTGTAAGATTCCCCAAATTCAGTAATAGTATTGATAAGTAGCTGAAGATAGATAGGTAGGTACTACAGTATTGTTATACAGATGATAATATTCCTATGTGATGTCTTCTGCTTAAGCTTTTGGGTGACCACAGCCATACTTGTTTTGTTGCAGGAGAACTAATTATGGAAGTGAGAATTACCAACCCCATGTTGCCCTAGTCCATTTAGTTTTTTTTCTTTTTTTCTTTATGATTGTGACACCAGGACGGGCCAAAAAAAAAAAAAAATAAAACAGCCCTCATCGGGCTTGGGCGCGAAGAATACATAAAGTAAAGAGAAACAGAGATGGAGAGTGTAATGACTTGTCAGATGTGAAGGGCTAATAAAAGATGTGTGATGAATATCCAAGAATATTGCATTTTGCAGAGAATGCAATCTTAGTATGTTTCCGCCTCCAGCCCTATATGATAATACTAGATTGATATTTTCATATTTGATGCTTTTATTTTTCCAGTCTTCAGGGTGACTTCAACCAAGTGAAGAAACGATAACCATACCATGGGGAAGACGAAACAAAAATGCGTCACTATAATCCTTCTTATTTATTCTCAATCCTGCATCTTTACTATATAAAGATTAAATGTAACAGCCGTATCCAAGCATATACCAAAACTGGGCCTCAGGTTTTCCTTGTATACTCTGTCCTCAGCTTGTTGGTTGTGTGTCTCACTGATGTTTTGTCAAGCTGATTTATAGATCACTTCACTCCACTCTGTTCTGTTTCTTGTTTGCCATCTGTTGACTGAAATTTTATATACTTATTGAAAAAGACTTTTTGGGTAGCATGGTATTTGAGTTCTTGTGGTACTTACAGGACATAAATGCAGGTCGTCTCATAGGTCGCACGTAAACTGTTCCAAGTGAAGTGACACACGAGTTGTTATGGTCTGTCCAATTTGAAATGATACATAGGTGCCTTACAAACATGCACCGTGTTACTGTATGGTGTTTGCTATCTATACAAAAAGCATAATGCCCCTTATAAGGGGGATGACTGAGTCAGAGCAAATAACTTTTCTTTTAAAGCAGAAAATACGAAAGAGGGGATGCCAAGCCCCTACACTCTGCCCCACATATTCGACTTTTATGACATATACGGAAACATGGATGAGGTATTTTTTCCCCCTCTCACATTAATTCATTGTATTTTCCTGATGGATATCGAGTATGTACCTTTATCACTCTTGAGTTAAAAAGGAGTTTGTAATGATGAAGAATATATTTAAGAATATAGCAGGGAATGATGTACAGTATTGCCAGTTAGTAATATGCAATATATGTTGGTAATGCTCACACTTTGTTTACAGAAACAAAAGGATAAACTAGCAAATCTCAAGAGATACCTGAAGACGGCTGGGATACGCATCAGTAATTATTCTGCCCTTCTGCAAAATTGCAAGAGTGTCAGTGCCCAAAAGAGGAAACTATTGGGTGTTTTAGAAGAACACGGACTGAAAGGTAATTTAACATTATTCTCAGTCAACTAATAGAGATAGAGGATTGAGGAGATGGCAGCTGCATTCTGCTCCCTTATTTTATTTGTTTTTTCTTTCCATAAATCCGCTGTTGGAAGAAATGAAGATAAAAAGGGTGTAATGTAACCCTGATACCTTCCTTTTTTTTAGTTGCTAGATCCCTGCAGGCTCTAGAAGGATATGGTATCATATTGAAATTAAAAAAGAAATTCTATGGAAAAGATACAATTTGCTTTCGACTGTCGGCCTTGATGTGTACAAGCAAAACTTTATTAAAATCTTTTTTAAAATACATTTTAAATATTGTGGACTGTACTATATATTTGAATATACTACCCCTAAATTTAATTATTTATTTTTTTACGAATTATAATTTTAAAATTGTTTAGAATCTAAAGTCTCAGAAATATAAGGTCCTGAAAGTTCTTCCCATTTTAAGCTTATTCTTTGGAAAATCTTTCACACATAATTATTAAATATCAAAGAAGTTAAGTATTGAATATTTTTCTTCAGTATTTAATGTCCCATATTGATACAGGTAAACCAACGTTAGAGAAGTGTAAAAAGCTGCGTGAGAAGATAGAAAGGAAAAAAGAATTTGAAGAACTGGATTTGGGAAATATTATTACTGATTCAGGTATAGTGTAATGTATCAGTATGTATTATGTTAATATAGTATGTAAAGAAATCTTTGATATTAACACTTTCTGTATTATTAATTAGTTATTATGAGAAGTGTTTTAACTTGAAATTCAAATTGAATTGGTCGTCTTTTTCGCTTGCTTGTTTATAGGTCGAGGCAGACGTAACGTTTACAGTGTATATGCCACCAGGAAGGACGAACAAAATGTGTCTCCAGCTGACGAGTTCTTTCAAAGACCAGTTAAACCATCAAGAGCAAGGATCATATCTGAATCTGATTCGGAGTAAATTCTTGTCACTTCAGTTTTAAAGTTACAATGTAATTTGCAATTAGGACATAACAGCCACGCTCATTACTTTTAGTGTCTTGTATTTATGCTCCTATCACCGAGTTCTGACTGAAACTAAGTTAGAGAGCCCGATGATAATGCATTTTCTGAAAATGGTTTTTTTTTTACACTTGAGTTGACCTGGTTGACATTCCTAGCTTCCTTTTCATAATAGAACCAATCATAAGAAAGCCTAATAATGTATTTCTTGAGATATTTCCATAATATAAGACAGGTGCAAATAATGAAAGTAACTATTCTTCGTAAGCTCGTATTTACTTGTCTGTATTTAAATTTAAATATTTTCTTTTAGGTTTTATACCTTTTCGTATAGTTTACTTTAAATAGTGTAAGATTCGTTTACTATGTATATAATGATTTACGGCAGTTATATTTTGTTTTATTTCTTATATTTTTACATTATCTATGGTGGATAAAGTATTTCACACCCTTGTTCTCTATATGTGGTAAGAGTAAGATGTTGGCAGTGTCTCCCACCAACTTGATGCTTTATCTTTCCACTCAACACCTTCCAGAGGAGGTAAGACTTACAGCTGGAGCAAATCTGTAATATATCCTTCCCATCCTTGCCTCCTATGCTTGTCTTACAGAAATTAATAAACATTCAGAGAGGAAAATAAGGCCTACCTCTTGCTCACCCATCTCTTTTATTTGCTTGTTATCCTGCAGTGATACGAGTGAAGAATTCTTTCTCCAGCCTCCCAAGGGGTATAAATACTCCTTAAAATTGCCAACTCTGTTTTTGGAGATTATCTTAATTGCATTATCTTAAATTAGAGTAGTCTCTACTAATGCTGCCATATATTAATTGTAGACTGTATTTACACTGATGTATATTCCATTATGCCCTTGAGAAGAAAATGTAGAAGTTAACAAATTATAAATTACTTGTCTATTTAGTGAGAAGTATAATTTGTAGTTATATAATATTTCAGTGGATATGGTATCAGATGTTACTGAAGGTTTGTTTAATTGTCTTCCTGTAAGGTGAAGTTAAATTAGGGTCTGGAGAAGCAAAAAATTAGAGTTCAGATTTACATCTAAATGAGACCAGAAATCTTTGCCATAGTGAGAATTTGTTGTAACAGAATGTTGGTCTTTGAGATAACACAGGCCTCAGAATACACTTTATAAGATAGTGTAAAATATTAGGAAATATGATATTGACCATATTTATTTTCATATTTTTCTTATATTTTTTCATCACCTTATCTTCGGTATTGGGGTATGACTTTATATTGGAAAAAATGAAAAGTACATTTGATATGCATACTGTTAAATCTGTTGGTGTTTGTTCGTGTAACACTTCTTCCCCACCAGTTGTACTCGAGTAATTGAACACAGTAACATGTGCTTGCTAAAACAAAAGATTTTAGCCTAGTTTTCGAATACTGTACATAGTTGCATATGAAATACTGAAAAACTGAGGTGGATTCTTCTCTTACAATTGAAGGCGTTTCATATTTAGTATTTTAGGTGTCAGTAGTACAAATACAGTTTATTTACTTAATCACTAATTTGAGTTATATATTTATCAAGTTTTTATACAATTTCATCATGATAAAGCTCAGCTCTTCCATTTACTTGCGTCAGTTTTTTTTTTTTTTTTTTGTATTTCATTTGCTGTTTTTTTTTTTTCTGTGACATTGCTATTAGTGATAAAGATTGAAAAATACCATTGTATGTAATGCAGTATAGTGTTTACAGTGTTTTTCAGGTATATATAATTTATTTAGTCTGTATAAAAGTATATCACTATACTGTATACTGTATTGGCAATAAAAAAGCACCATTTTATATCACAGTTTGACCCCATTTGAATGGCGGTGGACACAGACATGGTGGAGCTGGGGGATTATAGCTGGAGGCAGTGGACTCTAACCTGTTAGTTGTTTTGCAACTCATGCACTACTACTGAGCTACTGCGACCCATACAGTATTGGCAATAACCTACGCAATGTTTTACAATCAAAAGAGGGCAGTGAAGAAACTATTACATACAATTTAATATTCAGTGTCATCAAGGTAGTGGCTGTATAGACATATATTATTTTAATTTTCAATGCTGTTTATCTAAAGTCACACTCATATAGGTCAGTTTCAAACTTTAATTGCTTGACATTTACTCTAACTTGGTTTCAAATTAAAATTTCGAATAAGATGGTTTTTTTAGGGAGTGACTTCGAGTTCTTCATAGTTGCATCGTTGAAGCGTTTAGATGTCTTCAGTGTAAAATTTTTCTCGTACTCAATTGATTTTTATCAAGGCTCCCTGTAACTAGTCCTTTGAACTGGCTAATACAAACTATATGTTCTGTAAACTCAATAGCTGCAGTCCCCCTGTAAGGGGTGGCTGAGTCAAAGCACATTCACTAAAAGCCAAACATGCCTCAAACACTCCTTTCAATTGCAAATTAATTGTAATTATGGGTATCATAATATCAACAGATGTGTCACATCTAAAGGAAACAATGAGTCTATTTCATTTTCTTAAAAGTAACTTTTATTTCCTATTTTGGATAGAAATTTGATGACAGAGATGTTCCACTCTAATGTGCAATCTTTTTCACAAACTTTTATGTGAAGCATATTGTAGATATCTGTATTTAACTGGATAATATCTAACAAATATTAAAATTGTCTTTTGCAAATGTCACTTCACCTTAAAACCTATAAACAGAGTACAGCATGAAACACATGTGGGATGGTGACAGACCAATGATTTACACAATGTTTATGAATACAGTGACTGTCCTTCCTGAATCCATTAAATCGTTAACTTGACTTCATAAAATATGTTTTGGTCTTGAAATAAACATGTAAGCCATCAAAGTGTTGGTAGGTACACACACTCAAATTGCTACAATTCCATATACGCTATTGTAAATTTTCTAATTTAGTTTGTGGCTTTATATTTTTATAAATCCAAAATATCTATTGAATTTCTATAAAAGTATAAAGCCCATCAGAATAATCTCAAACTTTTTTTTTCCATTATAGTCCTAATTCAGATTGGTTTGAGAGGCTCATGGACATTTGTCCCATATAGAATTACTTGCCATTTAATCACTTTAACGTCATTTGCCCCCTATGCTTAAACTTGTCCTTTTATACAATGTATTGTTCATTTAGATGTTAAAAACATTTGCTAATATGTTTGCACAAGACCTGTACAAAGAAATATAAAACTAATGCAGTAAATATTAATATAGTCTTTTCTTGGTGTGGTATGCCGTCAGTGACCTCCATTTAAATTCTTGTCATGCACTGAAGATACACATTCTGATTTTCTAGTGTTTTCTCAAACTGCTCTTTGTCATGATCAAATTGTTTTCATGATGCTGTTTGTTGTCAGTCAGTTCAGTTTAAATTGTTTTTATTTATTGAAGATTATCATTCTGATTATCCAGTTTTGTCAAATTGTTCTTTGCTATTTTAATTGCATCAGTCCGGGTGTCCTTATTATTCACATTTTCATCTATACAATATACTTTGTGAGACACGAAAAATTCATATATTGTTTTTTATTTTTCATTAAGGACACAAATAAATAAAAAACTTTAATTACTCTTAACTCAGCGTTAAGAGTAAGTCCAAATGCATCTACAAATACTACTACACAGGCATAGCAACATATACCAGTATGAAGATGGGTAAGGCAGAACAATACATCTAGCCATATGGGAATCATACAGTATTCTTGTTCAGTGATTTATACAAGCTATTATTATATTCCTATTCTTAATATAAGTAGTTCAATATGGAGAGACCATTCTGCATGCATATTATGGGGTTAGAATTTAAGATAAATCTTTTTCGTTTGAAAGTGAAATGGTCAACATTATAAAGGAATTCCACATATTTCTCTTGGTACTTATTCAGTTTACGGAATAACTTTGTTTCATTCATAAAATCTTTTTTGCCATATTTTGTAACTGTTAGAAAGGGAAAAGTTTATTTGTATTATAGTACCCTAATATTAAGTGAATCTGTCAGTCGGCGTAGTTTTTTATTTATACCTCAGTCAGTATCAGCCATGACTAATACACTTTTGCTTATTATTTTATGCTACTGAAGAAGGCATATCTTACTTAACTGTTATGGTCATATCTGCATTTTTGTTCCTTGATGCACACGTCCAATTTTATATCTGATGACAGGTAAAAAAATTGTCACTCAGAGGGCATTACCAAATTGAAAGGTCCTCAGCTTGTACCAATATTTGCTTTTATCTTTTCCTTATTTTGTTAAGGTATGACCTTTGCATTCTTCTATTTCATGGTAAGATGGTACTTGCAAGTCTCACAACCTGCTTTACCTATTCTCAAATGAATGCAAAGTTATTGTTTAAGTAGGAATGCTCACATGTCTAAATATCACAGTAAAACCTAGTAATGAAAAAATTCCCTGATATTTGTTACTATGTGATACCAGCTCTTTCCTCCGAAGGTATCTTAGAGATACCAGATATGATCCTCCACTGGTAGATTAAGGTATACCAGTATTATCTTTCAACTGTTCTCTTAAGATATACCAGATATGATCCTCTACTGATACCATAAGATATACCAAATAAGACAAAATTACAAAAATGCACACTTTGAAACTACTTCTACTAAGTCAGTCAGTCTCAATGAATGGTTTGATCAATCACCTTCACAGTACTTATAAGCGAAACATAAACCAAATGTCTGTTCGTACATTTCCCAACATCACCACTTTGAAACTTGATTAGACTAGTTCTGGACTTTTTTTTCATGAAAACGGTCTCTCTGAGGACTAGATACACCATGAGGTTAAGTCTACTTAATGGAGGGCACTTTTTGTGATAGAGAATCCAAATTCTGTACTCCACAATCTCTAAACAATAACAATTTAGATAACAAATATGTTCTGCCAACGTGATATATATATACATCTGCCAACGTGATATAATTTATGAATACCTGCATCAAAAGCATATTACTAACAGTATTTACAATGTACATGCTTACATCTTAAACATAAAAATTAATATACTTTGAATAAGAGAAAAGTACACTTCATCATTCACAACTTGACTTCTTCATAGAGAGGATTTTATGTACATGACCCAGAAAGGACAACAAAAACAAGATTAAATAGTGCTTGACATTATTCTGGTAAATACCAGTATTTTCCTGTATTTGCTACTCTCCAAAGGGAAGCGTTATGTGCAAAACATTACATTTTACCTCAAGCTTTAAGGTTTATCATAGATCACTTAGGAGAGATAAATTAATGTATGCAAAAACTAAATGCTAAATAATATCTGTGCAAAATTGCATCACGGAGAAAAAAAATTAGTGACAAAATTAGCTTGTAAAAGCAATATTTGAGCATGAAAATAGGAATGTTGACCCATATGCAATCATAACTGTTCCTTTTGAATCAGATTAATGGTAATTTTCACCTGACTAAACCAATATATCGGGTGACTGGACTGCAATTAAACACCAACAAGCATAAGTCCAGAAGTTGGAGCTGTTTTACCAGGCAGCTTAGGGAAAGCTAATGACAACTCGGGGACTTGAGTAAAGCTGCCATTAGCTGAAAAAATGTAAAAGGAGCTGACTGCCCTAGTAACTAATTCGTGTAAACCCAGCTTGAAGTCAGGCTTTAGAAATCAAAGTTTGAGTAAGCCTTAGGGCATAAACAATATATCTGAATGAATTAGGTATCAATTATTACAAAAAAGGTGAGAAGATTTAACAGATCAGTTATTGTCACATACTTCAATACAAAGACAACTAATTGAAAGTCGATTTCCCTAAATTAGTTAAAAGTACTGTATTCACATTCTCAATCCCTCAGCAATTGAAAGCTGATGGTTCAAAGCTCACCATATGAGATGTGACAATACTGCTCTGGTACATTGATCTTATAGTTTACTTTCACATTAAAGCTCATGTAGCTATAATTCCCTTCAAAGGAAGCTGTTTTTTAATATACAGTATTGGGTAAAGAAAAAATTACTAGTTAGAGCTTGCATGAACCACAATGAGGCATACAAGATATCTAAACATTTGTCAAGACAGGAATATATATCCATTTTTATAATATATTACAATCTGAAATATCACAAAAAATTAAAACAGTTAACAGTCATTTTAAAATCACTACTCTGTTACTTTTATTAATTTACTATATTTTGTATTTGCATATATGTAATTGGAAGAAGCTTTTCATTCTGCCTTATTTCCTCTGAAGCTACGGATACACAACTCTTAAGAACTATATACAACAATGTACTAAAAATAAGACTTCATAAAACTGTCCTAAAGTGCAAATTATCTTTAATCCAAGTCCATTTTCAGTAGGGCACTCACTTGTCTGTTATGTACTCGCGATTCTTGCATTTTACTTAGGGCTTCCTTGAAGTCCATCATGTTAATCGGTCGCAATGACTCTGATCCAGGACTTGAACTCCTGTCCGAGGAACTAGCTTCATCGATTAGTTGCCTGAAAAACAAGAAGCCCTAAAGAATCTTTGAGGTTAAAAATATAAGAAAAAAAAATTATCTGAAATTACAAAAACTATAATAAATGTTTTAAGATAAAAAGATAGAGCATATTAAGTAATATAAATATAAAAACTTTCTTGAGTCATCTGATTATGAAAAGTCAACAGTCTATGGACCATGTTAGAATTATTATGCTTGAAAGATTAAAAAAATGATGTAAAATAATAAAGAGGTTGTGATACAAATATGAAATAAATTTTGCTACATTATAAAAAATTGGTATAATATTTCATGGTGGAATGGACAAGGAAAATAAAATCCTTCTAAGCTAAAAGGACATGTAAGGTTTTAAGGCTAAAGAGATAAGAAGACTAAACTACAAACATATAGGAATCTTTCAAGTTCAAATAATAGTGAAAATAAAAGATCCTAAATTATGGGCAACATATATTATGTATACCTTTGTCATTCTGTGCCCAAAGCAAATTAACTAATGCTTGTATGCTCCAAAAGTGTTTACACTATTGGCTACAAGGGATTCCTTACTAGTCTAAGTAAATAAACAAAATCTCACTCTTCATCTAACAGATGACGAAGTCTATAAACGGCTGCAGTGCGGCACAATTCCAAGAGATCGGAGCCAGAGAAGCTCTCGGTATGTTTAGCAAGACTAGCCAAGTCCATATCAGAGTTAAGAGATTCGTCACGTAACACTAGCTTTAGAATATCCTCACGTTGTTCTTGTCCCTAAAAAAGATATTTACACATATAAAGCAAAGTACCAAGTCTGGCAGCTTTGATAAGACAATATGTGCATAAAATAATTATTTCACTAAGAATAAGCCATATACCAAGAAATTTTACATATATTTATAGAAAACAATAAAAAACAATATTTTCTCAAAAAAACTAATCCATAAGCTATGTAGAGGTGATATGAGGCTACATATCCTAATAATGTTAAGAAATTAAAAAAAAAATGTTGGATATAGTACTGGCAAAGGAACATGAAAAGCAGCAGGCATACGCCGAAGAATGGCTCTATCAACATCTTGAGGTCTGTTAGTTGCCCCCATGACAATTACACATCGACTATGGTCGGTAGCTAGGCCATCCCACTGTTGCAGGAATTGTGCTTTCATCATGGCTGTGGCTTCGTGGTCACCTGTAGCTCTCACTCTCAAGAAGGAATCTGTGAATTTAACAGATTTGTGGTACATTTATTTCAAATCTTATTTTGCTGTCTACGACGTCTATGCATCAAGTCAATATATTCATAATTTCAACATATCATACTTAGTGAGTTTATAAGGGTGGGCTGCAAGTCACATTTTCTAAAAAGCTAGTGTGACCCCCAATATATGTCACGATTAGTCCCCATGAATGGGGGTGGACACAGATACGTTAGACCTGGGGGATTAAGACTGGTTGGCTCAAACCTAAACCACTCACTTCCCAACTTTAGCACGTTACCACTGACCACAATACAAAGATTAAGTGATAGGTGATAGAAAATATTGCACTTCAACATACTGTACTTACCAATTTCATCAATAAAAACAATGCATGGTTGTATTTTAGATGCTAGAGAGAATACAGCAGACGATAACTTCTGGGATTCTCCATACCATTTGTCAGTTAACGATGAAACATCTAAGTTAATAAATCTAGCACCAGCTTCTTTAGCTACTGCTCTCGCAAGCAAGGTTTTACCACAGCCTGGAGGACCATGCAGTAAAACACCTGAAATCCAAATACTGTAAAGACATTTTCTTGTACACCAAGTAGTAATTTTACGTGGTTGTAAAACACTCTAAAGAAAACTGAATCCAATATACGATAGTCTTATAAAAGAAAAAAGTATAAAAACATAAGTAAGGAACAATCCAAATATTATGGCACTTTATACTAAGTCAAAATAATATGTTGTGATAAGTAATATTAACAACAGATCAACAGCTACGTTGATTAAAATCACCACAAACTCCTTACAAACAAGTAAATCGGCTAGAAAAAATAACAGCACCTTTTGGGGGTTGAATGAGTTTTGATGTTTGTAGGCGATTACGCTGTTGTATTGGTAGGATGAGGGTCTCTCGAAGTTCACGTATAACAGCATTAAGGCCTGCCACATCCCTCCATGAGGTGCTCAGGCAGCCTGGTTCTACAAGCTGGCTGGCAATCATCATTTCATATTCGCTTAACTGGAAAATATTAGGTGTCAATCATAAATATAAATAGAGAGAAGCAACTTCATTCATAAATATATATGCTAATGTTATTGAAGTGGAAAGATGTATTATGGGATTGAAGGCCCCTTTCAAAGCCTGTTATGGTGAAGATAATGATCTGGCACTGCCATTAGGGCAGTACTGTACTAACTTTGCCAGCTAAAGTGACAGGAACCAGCACACAAGGGATGCCACTACTCTTCCCTTCCTGAGAGATGGTACATATCAACCTTATATTAAATTACTGTCAATTATTTTTATTTATCCATGTAAATTTACGTACACTGTTATACCAGCTCAGCATTTGAGTAAAAGGGTAAAAATATAGGATATTTCAACACACACTGTTAAAAGTATATCATCAATATGTATGTAATTTTCTCAAAATCATAACTGAGAAATATATGATTTCCATCAGTATGATATGGTATATATACCATATAAAACACTAAATATAACAAAGATTCAGTTATCATTAATCTGTAAGAAACTTACATTCCCATTCAGCATATATAACAATATATAACAATAAATACCCGTTTTTTATGTAACAATAAACTTTCAACAAGTTTGCTATACAAAAAATAAAGAGAAAATAAAGCACAAGCAACAATTAAAATGCACAGAGCTATAATACTGCTCCATTAAAGGTTCTTATCACATTGCGTGTAACTTCTAATACTATTGTATAGGTTAATTTGTTGTATATGTTAATCTGTTTTCTGCCAATATATAACAATATCTTCATATATTTCACATTGGACATGCTTCATCACAGTGGCATACTCCATGTACTTCAGCTTTCTAACATACAATCAATACACAGTACAGTACATGTATTATCTAAATAAGGAATGAATCTGTCTTGCCGACAGATTCACAAAAATAATATCTCATCACTCATAGTGACAGTCATATTTCTGTTTACACGCTGCTAATGAGACATCTAGGATACACATATCTAATAGAATAGACAATGGTTGCTGATTGCCATTAAGAACAGATGATTTTATTTACATTATCAGAGAATTTCTTGAAAATTGTCAATGACATGTTGCGCAACAGAACAAGACATTAATACTTACAGACACTTTTTCCTTGATACCCAGTCTGTGCAATACTTCCTGAGCCTGTAACAGAAGGTAGATTAACATACAACATGTAGGAGTGGACACTTAGCAGTTTAAATATGGCTAAAATATTAACAAATATTACTTAGAAAACACATATTTACTTGAGAAAATATAATTTTTTTATATTTCCTATCAATGCTTATATTAGGGATAAAGAAGACACATCACTGAATATAGCTTTGGAAAGTGTTAACTTCACTATATTGGCAACACACCGACATACAACAAAGCAGAAGCATAATACTGTATTATCAAGTCTCATGACTAACTCTGAATACTATCTATCTACCTTGGCTGTCTCCCCCAATTGGGGGGTAGCCGACATAAAAAAAGAAACAATAAGGAGATTACTTTGCTCTTGGGCAATGACGAGGGAGCTAGCAACCGTTCAGATGGCACTCTTGGAGTGCCACAGTCCATCCTCCCGGTTCTTCCACAACCTGCGTCGCTTCATAAATGCCAACTCCCCTACCACAGGGCTACCTCTGTAAGATGCAGCCCCGTGGTAACAGCAGATGCCCATCAGAGCTGAGTCACAATCGCTCGCCACTCATTCCCATTCCTAGCACGCTCACTTGCATCCCTCACATCCATCCTCCTATCACGCAGGGCTCTCCTTACTCCATCAATCCACCCAAACCTAGGCCTCCCTCTAGCATTTAACCATCAACTCTCGCATTCATCACTTTTTTCAGCAGTCTTTCATCATCCATCCTTTCCACATGGCCAAACCATCTCAGAACATTCATATCTACTATGGCTGCATATTCTCTCCTCACACCCATTCTTGCTCTCACCACTTCATTCCTAATCCTATCCAACCGAAATACACCAATCATACTCCGCAGGAATTTCATCTCAAACACATATAGTTTCCGTCTCTCACTTACTTTCATACCCCATAACTCTGATCCATACATCACAATTGGCACTACCACTTTCTCATACAAAACTTTCTTAACATTCATTTCCAACCCTCTATTCTTCATCACTCCTTTCAATGCACCCAACACTTTACATCCTTCATTCATACTGTGACACACATCTGCTTCCACTCCACCATTTGCATCTATAACCGAGCCTAAATACTTACACTGATTAACTTCCTCAAGTGTCTCTCCATTCAACATAACATGCAATCCAGCACCATCCTCGTTTCTTCTACACCTCATAACCTTACTCTTTCCCACATTCACTCGCAACTACCTTCTCTCACACACCATTCTATATTCTGACACTAACTGACACAGCTTCTCCTCTGAATTTGCCACCACCACAGTATCATCTGCAAACAGCGACTGATTCAACTCCCACTCGTTATCATCCCCATCTACCATTCTCAAACCTCGACCACTCACTCGCTCATTCACCTCTCTTACGACTCCATCAATATACAAATTGAACAGCCATGGTGACATCACACATCCCTGTCTCAGTCCCACACTCACTGGAAACCACTCGCCCACTTCTTTCCCTACCCTAACACAAGCTCTACTGCCCTCATACAAACTCTTCACTGCATGTAACAGTTTACCATCAATTCCATATAACCTTAAAACATTCCACATTGCCTCTCTATCAACTCTTATCATACACTTTCTCCAGATCCAAAAACGCAAAATACACATCCTTACCCTTTGCTATATATTTCTCACATAACTGCCTAACTATAAAAATCTGATCTATACAACATCTACCACTCCTAAAACCACTCTGCACTTCCGCGATCACATTTTCTGTCTTATCCCTAATCCTATTAATCAATATCCTACCATACACTTTTCCTACCACACTCAGCAAACTTATACCCCTAAAATTACTGCATTCATACACATCTTCCTTACCTTTGTATAGGGGCACTATACAGGCAATCACCCATTCCACTGGCACCACTGACAACATAAAGCATATATTAAACACTCTAACTAACCATTCCAATGCAGTCACACCCCCTTCTTTCAACATCTTCGCTCTTACACCACCCATTCCAGGTGCTTTACCTGCATTTGCTTCATACAATGCCCTTTTCACCTCCTCTCTCGTAATCTCTCTCTCATTTTCATCTCCCATTACTGGCACTTGAACACCCCCCACTACCACTATCTTCCTCAACATTCAGCAAGCTCTCAAAATATTCTGCCCATCTTTCCTTGCATCGTTCCCTCTTAACATCTGTCCATTCACATCTTTCACTGTCTCTTCCATCCTCGATCCACCCTTCCTTACTCTCTTCACTTCTTTCCAAAACTTCTTTTTATTCTCCTCATATGACCTACTAAAATCCTGTCCCCACCTAATATTTGCCAACCTCTTCTCTTCCTCTACCTTCCGCTTGGTTTCCACATTTTTCTCCCTATATCTTTCATACTTCTCCCTAATGCAGCCATTCCTCAAAAGCCCTCTTTTTCTCTTCCACCTTCATATTCACCCCTTCATTCCACCACTCGCTGCCCCTCCTCATGCCACCTCCAACAAACCTCTTTCCACACACGTCACTTGCATGTCCCACAACACATTCTTTCATCAACCCCCATTCCTCCTCTAACTCCCCAACTTCTCTTTCTTTCACTCTGTCATATGCCACTTTCAACCTGTCCTGATATTCCTGTCTCTTCTCTGGCTTTTTCAACTCTTCCGCCTTCACCATTTCCCTTCTACATCCCCCCACTCCTTTGCTACTACCACTTTTGCTTCAACCAAAAAATTATCAGACATCCCAGCAGCCACACCCCTAAATGCATGTACATCTTTCACTCTACCAATCATGCTCTTTGCTACCAACACATGACCCATCAATGCTCTTTCTTTCACTCTTCCATTTGCCACTCTCATCCATGTATACTTATTAACTTCTTCTTGAAAAAACTATTACTGGTACCCCATACTTTCCTACAACACCTTCTACATCTCCATCACCCACTCTGGCATTCAAGTCACCCAACACAACTACATAGTTCCTTCTACTCAGACCATCCACACACCTAGTTAACTCATTCTAGAATTCATCCTGCTCTTCCTCACTTCTCTCACATCCTGGCCCATATGCACTAACAAAAGCCCAACATTCCCTACCTATCCTAGCCCTCACCCACATCAGCCTAGATGACACTTCTTTCCATTCCACTACCTTATTTACCATCCATTCACTCAGCAATAATGCCACATTTCTCTCGCTCTCCCCCTTTCAACCCCAGACACCCTACCTGTCACATCACCAAATGCCACTTCTCCTTTTCCTTTCATCTTCGTCTCACACAATGCCAATACATCCATCCTCCTCCTACCAAACATATATCCAATCTCACATCTTTTGCTCTCTGTCGTACTACAACCACACACATTTAGACACCCTAAAACTAAAGTTTGGGGAGAAGTTATTCTCCCCTCTACTCCCCTTCTTCTTTGACGTCTTGCGGGAGGTTAATACAAGGGGGGGATTCCCAGTCCCCTCGCCCCGTACACTTTTAAACGCCTCTTACAACATGCAGGGAATACATTGGGGCTATTCTTTGATATTGTGCCAGCCACCACAGGGCTCTTTCTTAGAAATCTATCATGTAAAGGCATTACAGTATTGATAAAGGTAAACACACTCTAGAGGAATGTGTTCTGTACATAGAAAGGCACGAAAGCTTCACCTGGACAATGAAATTAAATATATTTCCTAATAATATCAGTACTTTAGGAAATATGGGAATATTTCATTGTCATCATTTGGGATGATAATTTTGTGATTATTTTAATTTTTTTTTATATCTGCTTAAAAAAAACTGGAAAGCCACAATAATGATCTTCAATTGCGTGGGGATGGAAGAGTACGAAATATATGTTCAGCTAACCCTTCACCAAACACGTTGATAACTGACATTATGGTTTTCCAGATTTTTTTACATTCAGTTATTTCGATATTTGGTAAGGTTAGGTTAGTTATCCTAGATCAAACCAGTTAAGGAAAGAGTTGTGACGTTTGATGCTTCGTAAATGCTCAACTTATTGGGGGGGTTGAAATTAAACATTTACCAATAAATAATATTTCACAAATTTGGTTTTCTGTAGCTTTGCAGGTTAAGTCTACCAAAGGGCCAGCATTCCTTGGATAGTTTCTTTTTTAAACATCCCAATTTGTTACACAAAAGATTACAAAGTTTGCATTTTCATCATGGTTTGGGTTTTAACTAACCTAACCAAATAATTTTCCTTAATATATCTTAGGGAAATATGAAATATATGCAATATTTGCCCCATACCTTCTGCTTGGCTTCCTTTTTCTGCTTAGAAGTGGGATCCATAGCAGACACTAAAAGCTTCACAGTGAAATAAGATGCTGCAGTGGCAATTGCAAGTCTCATCAATAGAGACAAAACTTCTCCACGTGTCAGTTCACCGCCTTCCATTTTTCCTAAAAAATTTTTACTGATCAGTCGAAATACCATACAGGTAGGAAATATATTAATATAGTCCTGGTTCTGCGGTGTTACTCGCAGAGCGTTGGTCAGAAACGTTCTTCTCGGCAATGATGAAACAAATGATATGAAACTAATAATTGTTTTACCGGATAGTAAGGCTGGCATAAATTTCAAACCAGTAAAATTAAATTGTATTTATTTATCAATTCCTGTTACATAGAAATAATATTAAAATAACACGAATTTTATATATATTTCTGATATGTCATAAGATACATATAAATTACGCACGCATATTCTTATATTTCGCTTATTTTCATATAGTTACTTCTAATACTCATTTTTACCTATGCTAGCTTCACACCCAACGATCAAAACATTGATAATGGAGACATCGAGACTAACATTATACTGAAAATACCGGAAGAAGAAGACTATTTTCACATTTGTTAATCTATTCTGTCTACTTTGGTTGTTTCCTCCTTTAATTGGGGGGTAGCCGACATCAAGAAAGGAAAACAAATAGGGTGATTACTTTGCTCTATGGGCAAAGACGAGGGAGCTAGCGACCGTTCAGATGGCACTGCTGGAGTGCCACAGCCCATCCTCCCGGCTCTTCCACAACCTGCTTCGCTTCACAACTGCCAACTCCTCCTACTCCTCCTACCATAGGACTACCTCTGTAAGATGCAGCCCCGTGGTAACAGCAGATGCCCATCAGAGCTGCGTCACAATCGCTCGCCACTCATTCCTATTCCTAGCACGCTCGCTTGCTTCCCTCACATCCATCCTCCTATCATTCAGGGCTCTCCTTACTCCATCCATCCATCCAAGCCTAGGCCTCCCTCTAGCATTTCTCCCATCAACTCTCGCATTCATCACCTTTTTCAGCAGCCTTTCATCATCCATCCTTTCCACATGGCCAAACCATCTCAGAACATTCATATCTACTCTAGCTGCAATTTCTCTCCTCACACCCGTTCTTGCTCTCAACACTTCATTCCTAACCCTATCCAATCGAGATACACCAATCATACTCCTCCAGGCATTTCATCTCAAACACATTTAGTTTCTGTCTCTCACTTACTTTCATACCCCATATCTCTGATCCATATATCACAGTTGGCACAACCACTTTCTCATACAAAACTTTCTTAACATTCAATTCCAACCCTCTATTCTTCATCACTCCTTTCAATGCACCCAACACTTTACATCCTTCATTCACTCTGTGACACACATCTGCTTCCACTCCACCATTTGCAGCTATAACAGAGATTAATAAATCAATAGGAGGGAGAACCGTTGCCGAATGATAATGCTAGTGGCTTTGATAAAGCAGGTCGTGAGTTCGCGGCCATCCACGTTCTGATGCTAGATAGGGCATGCACTCAAATCAAATCAAATCAAATCAAATCAAAACATTTATTTCCATTTTGTACAATGGTTATTCAACATTAATAGTAACTTATAAGTAGACATGTAATTAAACTAATAAATAAGAGGGTTAGACATATAGTTAAATTAAATGTAGCTTTCATAGAAAATAATAATGCTGTAATAAAAATGCTAACAATAATGTTAATAATAAAGTAGTAAGTATGCCACTAGATACAGGATCGTTATTATTGGCATCATTTCCGTACTTGTTTCCTTACACTGAGAATAATTAGTTCTTAATGAGCAGCAACTATTTGTCCAAAAGAAAACTATATAGTTTGCCTTTGAAAGCTGTGAAGGAGGATGCATTTTTAAGATGCTCTGGAATATTATTCCAGAGTGTTGACCCTTTGATAGTGATCATCTTTGAACCTGCTTCTGTGTTTGTTCTGTGAATAAAGAGCTCACTGCTCTGTCTTGTGTTGGTTCCCCTTATATCCCTGACTGTTTTTAAATCAAATAGCCAGCTAGGATAATGATGGTCCAATATTATGAATACAAAAACATAAATAGCATAAGCGACCTTATTTTCTGCCCGCAGCCACCCAAGTTTATTGAGAGCTGGTGTGATGTGGTCATATTTTCTTATTCCTCCCAGGGCAACTCGAGCTGCAAAATTAATAAGCTTCTGTATTCTGTTTATTTGAGCCTTAGTGGTAGCTCCCCAAACAGTTGTGCAGTAATTAATGTGACTTAGGGCTAGAGATTCAACAACAGTTATTCGAGTGGTAGTCTCAAAATTGTCTTTTATACGTGATAAGTACATTAATGTTCCTGTAACCTTTTTGCATACTTTATCTATGTGGGAATCAAACAACATGTGGTTATCAAAGTGAATTCCTAGGTTTTTTACTGTTTTGCTAGGTGTGATAATATTGTCGCAAAAATTAATTGTTGTGTTTTCTGGAATTTGTGCTGTGTGGAACCTTGAACCAATAAATATGCACTGTGTTTTACTTTCGTTAATTAACAGCCCAATTTCTTGGAAATAGGTTTTAATTTTTGACAGAGTGTTTTCTGCTCTTAAAGTTAGCTCTGGGAGATTATTAATATCACCACTAAGGAGTAGTTGAGTGTCATCTGCATATTGTACGACTAGACAGTCAGAAATGAAAGAAGATAGATCATTTACGTAAATGGAGAAGAGGTAACAGTCGCCCTGGTCAAAACCAAAGTCATTCGTAAGAAGGCACCGCCCTAACCCTTAATAGAAAAGGGTGTCCGTGATGTAAAACCGATCACAATAAATCAATATAAGAGAAAGAAAATGAGTTATTTATATAAGTCGTCATCATGGAAAGTAAAGAAGTAATGATTTGATAGATCATAGTGAAGTTTTCCTGACGTCATTTTGATGAAAATAATACAAGAGAGAGAGAGAGAGAGAGAGAGAGAGAGAGAGAGAGAGAGAGAGAGAGAGAGAGAGAGAGAGAGAGAGATGACTATTTTTTTTTTTTTTGCTGTATTACTGGTAACCTTGAAAAGTACTCATTATTCTATGATGATTCAGCAGAATCAATGTTACATAAAATATGCATATAAGGAAAACTACATAATCCATGACATGCGATAGGTGTAACAATAACACCCATATACATACCCTTAGGGTCCTTAAACCCTTAATCCTTAAGGGATGAGGTGGAGAGTGTCGGTGAAATGACTAGTGTTAATAGGGTATTGATGAAAATGTTTTGATCTTAACATAATTCTTGTCTAAATTTATAATTGTATATTCCACTTGATTGTCTTTTGGGAGATAAGATAATTAAGTCCTTATGTCTGAGTATGCATACAGCATTACTGTTGATTAATATACGCAGCTAAAACCATAATGCGTAGATTCATACGTGGTAACTATTATTATTATTATTATTATTATTATTATTATTATTATTATTATTATTATTATTATTATTATTATTGTTGTTGTTATTTTTGTAGTTGCTCTTGTTGTTGTTGTTGTTGTTTGCATCCTACGTCTGGCAGATTAGTATCCAAGCAGTACCGCCAATCTTGATTTAATATTTTCGTCTAATAAAAACTCTGCCAAACTGGTCTTTGGCTAATTGAATAATTATTTGAAGAAAGGCGCTTAGTTCTCAACGTAGAGCGTTTATATCGTTTATAAAATTGATTTGTGATTCAGGGTTTTATTTACATGTTGGCAAAAAATTTACGTCGACTTGGCAACACTAGAATATTTACAATTTTACATTGGCGGGCGGATCTTGTCATTCGTCCGGCTGACTGAGGCGAGGGTGGATTGAATCTGATATTTCTTTTCCATATATCTAGCAATCGAAAGCGTGTTTAATCACTGCAAGGATGGCAATTAGAAATCCAGAGATCAAGTATAATCAGGTGAGAATATGAACGAGTGACAAGTTGTATAATATCCTGAATTTTGTTTCTAAAAAAAACAAGCGGTGTTTGTTCTTGTTTTCGGCGAAAACGACGATCTTGTTTTTTACTTGATAGCCTTGAACGTTTTTTTTTTCTGCGATGATTCATCAACTTTAATGTTATATAAATTTACACAAAAGTCAATTCTTATAATCTATGTCTTGCGGTGGTTGCTATAATAAACAATTGTGGAAATACCCGAACTATTTAAACTAGGATGATGTGGGTATATTCGGTGAAGTGACTGTTGCTAACTGGAAACTGTCAAGCAACATGTTACCCTGATGTATTTTTTTCTAATATCTTATAAATAAGGTTATAACACCAGAATATAAACCGTAACCTTTGATTTGTAGCAAATAGAATGAAGGAAAACTAAATTTTTTATTAGATAGTTTTTATGCTTTGCATTTTCAGTTAAGTCTTTTGGGGTGTGGAAGTAAAAATTTACTCTTTCTAAGAATAAGAATTTTTAGCCATAATTCTAAGGATTAAAATTACATTTACTCAGAGGTCCAGGTTATTCCTAAATCGTTCCCAGGATCAGAGCCCAGTTTTATCATAAACCTTAAGCGATAAGTGATGCCACTTTAATTGAAATCTCTCCACAATAACCTCAAAACTTGAGATTGTTCCGAATAATCTTCACAGATCTTAGAACCCACTAAGGCCTTGCTTTGCCATTTGATCTTGTTAATGGATTTAATGGTCAGTTCTTATTTTGATTGTGACACTGGTACAGGCAAAGAAAATTTACCTCATCGCGCCTGGGCACCAAGAAAAAGTAATTGCTTAAGGACAAAGGAGAATTAAGAGAATGATAAGCAGTAAAAAGACAGGCTCGCAACATTTATTGGTCCCGTTTGTAATATGTAAACCAGTAACCTATCCAAGACGTCTCTCCTGAATCTAGTAAAGTTCCTTAAGAAGAAGAAATGAGATAACTTTGTGCCCAACCTCTATTTTAAATTGAAATATCACCCAATATAGGTATTTTCGGTATATTTTTAGAAGAGGGAATTATTCTTTATTAACAACCATATTTCCGATATTATTCTAACCTAACCTAACCTAGGGGAATGTGACCTCCCTAGCCGTGTGCCTCGCTTCCGGACCCCCTTGAGATCTATTATTCTATTGATATATTAAAAAAAAATTCATTAATCCCCGTAACTAAAATAATACCGTATTTTCATTCACCTTATTTATGATATAGTTTTATGGCACTGTTAGTGTAGGAAGACAAGTCTTATCCTTCTGGACACTAATT
The DNA here is from genome assembly GCA_037179515.1 of Halocaridina rubra. NCBI lineage: Eukaryota > Metazoa > Arthropoda > Malacostraca > Decapoda > Atyidae > Halocaridina > Halocaridina rubra. Next base: position 45,389 of record JAXCGZ010023012.1, read on the forward strand.
TTTACTGTACAAGATCATTGCTATATGGCTGGAGAACTGGCATTATTTATCTTAATATTAATTAATTTGTATATAGATGACTCTTTATATGTAAATATATTCTGTATACGGTATCTTTAATTTGCCAATTTAGTTTTTGTTGTTTTACACTGATAAACTAAAAATGTGTTAGGTTTTCAAGGCCTATAGGCTTCAAAATGTTTTCTTATTTTATATTAATTATGATATTGAATATATTTTGTCATGGCTATTGCATACTGTATTAAATTTCAGATGTTGAATTCCTGTGTATTTTTTTTAATTGTACAGTATTGATATGGCATAAAATCCCATGTTACTGATTTGGCATTTTTGTAATTTTCAGCTCTTCATCAACAATGAGTTTGTGGATGCTGTGGATGGTAAAACTTTCCCTGTCATTAATCCTGCCACAGAGGAAGTTATATGTCATGTTGCACAAGCAGAAAGTGTAAGTCTGTACTAAAGTATAAAGGTTAAAGGTCTAATGAAAGACAGGCAACCGACAGCGATGGCACTAGAGTCCAACTATATGCCTACCATATAGCTGGGGTCAAAGCCTCCTTTCCAATCACGTGGACCCAGTTATCTCAAGGCAATGGCTGAATAATCAACTTTACCAATTAGAAATAACCGACTTCCCAATTAATTGTCTAGTTTAATCATTAACATCATGACAGTGCAAATTATTCCAACCCCTGGCCAGGATCTAACCTGCTGCCAGTATACTACAAACCCCAGTTCCTACCACTGTGCGACTTTGTCTTTAAAATCATAGCAGTTCAGTGTAGTCCACTTAGTTATTTGGATGGCATTTTTGCAGTACAAACAGAATCATTGGGACCAATTTCCAGTATATTATGTCAGTTTCATAATTTTGTGTGTGTGTGAACTAGCATTTAAGTATTACTCTTCTGCTTTTTTGTTGTAAGTATACTGCTGATTTGGTTTATAACATATGGACTTATGACTCTTCAAATACACAATGAATTTTCCTCAAGCTTTTAATAATTATTTTTCTGAACCATGATAATTAAGGGGTTAAATTACTCAACTTGGGAGTCGAAATACTTACGATTGAGCCAACCAAAGGGTGCAAGGTAAGGGTTTGACCTGATTTTCCAGCCATGCTCTGTGTTCACCCCCATTATGGAGACTAATAGTGACGAACAAAAAGAGGTTACGGGTATTTTGCTAAAAATGTTTAATTTTCGACCCCTAACCTAGATTTGAAAAAAAAAAGATATTGAAATTTACAGCAAACAGAAACACTCACGATATATTTTGGAACAGCGTTCCTTTTGCAATTAACTGTACACCAAACTACACAGAATACGTGTCTCAGTACTCCTCTTTTCCTCCATCAATGATAATTTTGGCTCATAATGTGTTCTTTGAAATGTATATATGTAAAAAATCAAAGATCACCTAGGTAATACTCAATAAAAATTAGAAAAGCGAGCAAGACACAAAGTACTATCTGTAATTATGATAGTTTTGATGGTAGATAACGTCCCCATGGTAACCGAAGGTAGCTTGTGATGACAGAATGTCTAAATTCAAGAACAATAGAATTTAAAACCGGGCATCTGTCTTTATTTTTTTGACGTCCTATTAGAGATTTTATTTTTCAGCATAATGCCAAATATCTGCTGAGCTTCAGTTGGTGGAGAGCCACAGTTGAAAAAAAAATTGTTAGGCAGAAGAGCTTCATCATATCTTGTCCATCGTCACCCCTTCTATCAGATATTCTGTAGAAAGAGTAAAATTTTTAAAGGAGAATATGATGGCTTGCTCTTTTAGTCAGTTCTTTAGGTGTTCCAGGATACATTCATGGTAGTTTATGTAAATACAGTATTTTATTTTTACCGACTTCAGTCAAGATTTTGTTTCTCATGTTTAAATTCAATACTTCATGATGCCTGTGTATGTACAGTATTTGTTAGAATTACCGCCAATATGGAAAAATTTTTCAATTATAAATACTGTACTCTGTTATATAACCAAAAGACTTTTGTAGTTTGTGTATAAACAGAATTATATTCTAGATTGTATATAACCAGAATACTTTTCTAGTTAGTGTCTCAGAGTAGCATGTTCATAATAGCTGTAAATACTATAATTTGTCTGATGATGTGTAGTTTCTTAATGCCTGAAATAATTAGTCTTAGCTTGTGAAATGCATATCTTTTGTATTTATGAAATAGGCTGATGTCGACTTAGCAGTGAAAGCTGCAAGAGCTGCATTTAGTAGTGACTCTCCATGGAGAACTATGAATGCTTCAGATCGTGGGGCTCTTATGCACAAGGTAAGGGTGGTGGTGTGTGTTTGTGTTTGTTTTTTTCGTCTGGTTGGGCAAAAAAATTGCTCTCATTGGGCCCAGGCACCAAGGAAACATAATGCATAGAGAAACAGAGATGGGGATGATGTAATAAAAACTTCAAGAGTTGTTTTTCGTGGAGAGACGTTTGAGTTTTACATTATTACTCTGTTAAGAGTGTGTGTATATACTGAGTGCATATTATCATGACTTATTTTACAAAATTTCCTTGAAATGTTTCTGTGCATCTTTTAAAGATACAGAGTGTTGCTGATTAATGCTCTCAAAGAACACGATTTTCTTAATGTGATTGTGAGGATCTTTTTGGAGACTTGGTTTTTAGATCATTATATGGTTTTATTATAACATAATTTTAGTTGAACTTTATTTCTGTTTATTTACAGTATTTTTTTGTTTATGGATTTGTACAGTATTATTGTATTATGTTGTGTATGGCATGTTAATATTTTTTTTCTTGACATTTATAGCCTTTTGTGAATATTACAAAAAAACTTGGTACATTTAATGCCAGAAAGATTGTAAAATGTAAAATTTCTCTCCAAGCTTTGTGACCTTCTTGAGCGTGATACAAATTACTTGGCAAGCTTAGATACCTTGGATAATGGAAAACCGTTCACAGAATCTCTTGGAGACATGGAATACAGCATCAAGACCATACGTTATTATGCTGGCTGGTGCGATAAGATTCACGGTGATACTGTGCCTTGTGGTAAGACTTTTCTGTCAAATAGTCTTTCTTTAATGCTAACCCTATCACAGCCAGTAGGAGGCCACTACTCAGGAAGAAACAAAAATAAAAAAGGGAAATTTAATTGCTTTCTTATCTCCAAGTTATATTCGTTCATTCACTAACCCTACCAGAATATATAAGCAGTATATATGCTCCATGATGGCATATGCAAGTCCTGCTTGGGCTTCTAGCCTTAATAAAACACACTTTTATTCCCTATAGACTATGCAAAACAAAGCCCTGAAAATATTCACAGAATGAACAGCTATTACATCTATAGACCACATACACCAAGAAACCAAAGTCCTCAGAGTCAGATACCACCTTAATATGAAGGGCACGTACTTACTGCAGCTTCCACAATACAACTCTACCCACTACATGGCAGAACAACCACACACACGCACACCAAGGAATATTAATACAACACTTAGCATATGATATCACACACTAATTCCGTCATCCCTCCCCTCTTGCCCACCCCAAGGGAGCCTCTTCAATCATATCCATACCCAGTTGACTTTCCATTCCATCCAATTACTCACTGACAACACAGGTTCATGCACAGCCTCCCAACATCCATCCTTCCGAATCCTCCCCAGTGAAGACAAAGTCCACTTGGCCTGGCAGCGATGTTGGCACCGCTCAGCCCTTCTTAGCTATCAGAAGAGGTTAGATGACTAGATCAATGATGCCTGTCCATAATGTAACAAGTTGCCTCATCTAATCAAACACAGTATGGAAAATCGCACCGCACACAACCACTTATGCCAATAACACAGTTTTCTTACTGACCGTTTTATATCTGTAGTTGTTGATGGCGCGACATCTAGCCCTTTCTCTGTTACCAGTGGTGTTCCTCAGGGTTCTGTTCTTTCACCTACTCTGTTCCTTCTCTTCATCAATGATCTTCTACAATCCCCATCTTCCTCTCTTCTTCATGCCTTTGCTGATGATTCTACCCCTCACGTTTCCTCTGCCTTTTCTTCACAACCTTCATCTGCTACTCATAATCAGTGCCGTATCACTCTTTCTTCTACTCTCAACTCCGATTTGCAGAGAGTATCTGAGTGGGGCACTCAAAACTTAGTTAAATTCAATGACTCCAAGACACAGTTTCTGGCTGTCTCTTTATCTTCTCCTGATGACCCTATCGTCTTCAAAACTAACGAAATTTATCCTCTTAATTCTATCAACATATTAGAATCCATATAGCCTCTAATTTGTCTTGGAGGAATCACATAATCCAAATTTCTAAATCTTCATCCAAAAAATTGAGGGTTTTGTTTCGTTTTCGTCATTACTTTCCCTCATTACAGTTACTTAAAATTTATAAAGGTCTTATCCGTCCCTGCTTAGAATACTGCTCACACATCTGGGGTGCTTTTTCTTATACTTATCTCTTTGATAGGGTTGAATCTAAGGCAGTCAGACTCATCAATGATCCTGCTCTTACTTCTAATCTGGATTCTCTCTTCGCCGTAAGGTATCTTCCCTTTCTCTTTTCTATCACTGCTCTGATGAGTTGGCGAGTTGCATCCCTCCCCCACTGCTGAGGCCTGTCTCTTTATCTTCTTCTCCTGATGACCCTATCGTCTTCAAAACTAACGAAATTTATCCTCTTAATTCTATCAACATATTAGAATCCATATAGCCTCTAATTTGTCTTGGAGGAATCACATAATCCAAATTTCTAAATCTTCATCCAAAAAATTGGGGGTTTTGTTTCGTTTTCGTCATTACTTTCCCTCATTACAGTTACTTAAAATTTATAAAGGTCTTATCCGTCCCTGCTTAGAATACTGCTCACACATCTGGGGTGCTTTTTCCTATACTTATCTCTTTGATAGGGTTGAATCTAAGGCAGTCAGACTCATCAATGATCCTGCTCTTACTTCTAATCTGGATTCTCTCTCTTCGCCGTAAGGTATCTTCCCTTTCTCTTTTCTATCACTGCTCTGATGAGTTGGCGAGTTGCATCCCTCCCCCACTGCTGAGGCCGCATAACACTCGCCAAGTGGCCTCATCTCACAGGTACTGTGTGGAGATTTGTAGCTCGCGGATTGGTCGGTGCAGCGATTGCTTCTTTCCATCAACCTCCAGACTCTGGAACTCTTCCTCCTTCTATCTTTACCAATTCTTATGACCTTTCATCCTTCAAAAAGCAGATCTATCATCATCTCAAGGCCTAGTCCTCCATATCTCTGGGTCCTCTGTACTTTGACTTTTTTCTGTCTGTCGTTTTCCTTTGTGTGATATTACCTCATCTCTGCCTTGTCCTTAATTTTTTTCTTTTCCTTCGTCTTGGTATTTTCTTGTGCCTGGGCCTTTATTGATGAGGGCAGTTTCTGCCTGTCCCGGTGGAAAAAAAAAAAAAAAAAAAAACAACAACAACAACAACAACAACAACAACCTTTGGGAAGTCTGGGATGGGCTTTGGCCTTCTCAGGGGTCGTGGCTGTTTGGCCAGGCAGCTTAAAGAAAGACAACAACAACAACAGTAGTTCACTCGGCTATACAACTGTGTCATGAAGAGTGACCGAAGTGAAGTCCATGCCCCAACCAAGTACCAAACCAGCTGTAGCTTTCTTTTGTGTTTACCCTGTTCTTATCAACTGGGCTTGATTTTGCTCATATATCAAGACTAGTAATACATCACATTACTTGCATTCATTATATTTATCTCACACCTTTCACTCACTGGATATGAGAGCCCTTCCTGTACAGGGTATCTTTTTCCTTATAATTTCATGGTTATATGTTAGCTTCAAGTCTTAGCACATCTTTTCTATATATAATCTCACAATCATTATCCATCTTTGTTAGGTTGTCTAAACCAACTAAGATACCTGTGCTCCACACTGTGAAACTTTCCCTGTTTCTTATTCCGTCTTGCGTTACACTGTGAAGCAATCATGCTTCACAAATTCTTCTAAGACAACTCATCTCTAATGCTTCAATTTTGTCACCTGCATTTAAAAAGCCAACTCTTTCTTCCGTACAGTGTTATGGTAGGACATGTTTCCATGTTATTTTGATCTGCCTTGATAGTGATTTTTATCTCCTAACCTCTACCATCAGCAAAATTTGTTCTTTTCTGTCATTTGTTGATCGTAGTTTGGTAAGCACCATCAATGTTAATGGTTGCTTACGAGTTTATGAAATTGCAAGCTTCCTAAAGCATCATAATGTTTATTCGTTTCTTCAAATTTTTCAGCTTATCTCTTATTGCATAGCTGCAATTACTCTGTCACATTAATTCCTACAATTTCCCTGTACCTGGTCTGTGAAGCTGTCTTGTCTGCTGATGTATTTTGCCATAAAGTTACAATTTGTTCAAAGTAATTGTTTGAATATTGTTATAATGTGATCTAAATTATCAGTAATTATTGCTTAATAAATAGTGCATCTTCTTCCTTTCTTTATACGTTTCCTCTACACAACTTGAATTTTTTGTAAAGTTACTTATTTGCTTTGCAGATGGCCCATACATGTGCCTAACCCGCCGTGAGCCTGTTGGTGTGGTTGGGCAGGTTATTCCTTGGAATTACCCAGCCATGATGTTAGCTTGGAAATGGGGCCCTGCTCTTGCCACTGGTTGCACAGTGGTACTCAAGCCTGCTGAACTTACACCTCTGAGTGCACTTTATATTGCAGCCTTAGCAAAAGAGGTACTGTGTAGTTTATGCTTACTGGGTATTGTGTAAGTGGGTAGTTTTCCCGTATACTTTTTGTCAACACATATACAGTACAGGTGAAGCAGATATGAATGTAGTTATTGTAACTTAAATATGACTGTCCAGGACAGTTCGATGTTAAGTCTCCCTTCAGTTACGGTTCTCTTTCTATGTCTACATCAACACCGTATATTCTTGGATATTCGGAGAGGATTTTCATATGTAATTTATCTTGAAATTATTTCATTTTTGAACATTAGGCTGGTTTTCCTCCTGGTGTCGTCAATGTTGTACCAGGATTGGGACTGGGAGCAGGCCAAGCTGTATCACACCACCCAGATATTGATAAGGTATACAAAATTATTTATTGTACGTTTATTTAGTTTTAAAATTTTACCGTCTCTTAAAATCAGCTTGGTCATGTAGTATATTCGATATCTTAAATTTAAATAGTACATCTTGTTATTTATATTGGTAAAGATGGTATGCATTTTTGTTCTCAAATGAAACCACATTGAAAACGAGCTGTGTCGCTTTGTGTACAATGGGTGCACTCCCTCTTGTAAGGGGGAATGGCTAAGTAAATGCACACATACACCAGAAGCTAAACACATCTCAATCACTTCTCTCGGCTCTTTGGGGATAAAGAAATGCCACAATTCCCCCCCACCACCCAGCTAGGATCACCCACAAGGTAATTGGGCTAGGATTTTGTGCTGTGAGGCAGAAGTTATAAAGTTGTTTGTTATATTTTATTTTGTCTTAACAGGTGGCCTTCACAGGATCTACAGCAGTGGGGAGAAAGGTCATGGAAGCTGCCAGTACCTCAAACTTGAAACGTGTCACCATGGAACTTGGCGGCAAAAGCCCTGTCGTGGTGTGTGAGGATTGTGGTGACTGTACGTTAATATGATTTGTCTCTAGTACCGTGTGTGGGGATTATTGGTGGCATTAATTTGCATCTTTATTTATTTTGTTTTTAGATAGTAAGTATTTCTCTTGTTTTTTATGCAAGAGAAAGCTTTACAGACTTGTATATTGAGTTTTTCCCCCTGAGAGAGGGGGGTAAGAATACGTCCTCCGTGTTCCCCTGCATGTCGTAAAAGTCGATTAAATGGGGTAGAGTGAGGGGACTGGGAATCCCTTCCTCTGTATTTTCTTCTCTGCAGTGAGTCAAGGTCAAGGTATTTTACTTTGACTCGGCCGCCCCCCTTATAAGGGGGATATGTCTCATGCATATAGATAGATAGATTTTGAGTTTTGTTTTAGGATAGAAATATATCTGGCTTCAAAACTTAACCTAGCAATGCTTCAATATACCCTACATACTGTCACCTCTATCATCAGTTTAAGATAAAAAAAAATAACTAGATAGGAGAGGATTGCCCAATCTCTCATCCCCTACCCTTTATAGTTGGTATTAACAACCCCCAGATAATGTAAGCAAAGGTATTCTTCCCACCCCACCAGAGATCTAAGGGTATAGTGTAACATTTTATTGGAATTGAAATTTTAATGTGGAAACATTTTGGTGTATTTAATGTCCGTAATAATCCATACATTATTTGAACGTGCAGTGAAATAAGCGAATAGAAGTTTTTATAATGCATTATATACTTGAATAGTTCTAGAATATGCTTATAATTTTATGTTGAATAGTTGAATTTTTATCTACTTAGTATTCCTTGCATTTTGTAAATAAGAGATCAAACTCCTAAGTGAGTGAGAGGAAAGCACTTCCCCTATAACAGAATTGTCTTCCCCTGCGACATAATAACTAGCAGAGGAAGCAGAGTGACGAACAAGATATGTTGAAATCATTTTACCTCAATTCTTTTATCACTGTTAGGTTCATCATGGTAGCTGTGAGGGGTATGGAAACTCTTTAAAAGAATATCATCTCTGTATTGCAGTGAACAGCGCTGCCGAATTGTGTCATGCGGCAATGTTTAATAACCATGGGCAGAATTGCTGTGCTGGATCCCGCACCTTCGTTCACGAGTCCATTTATGATGAATTTGTGAAAAAAGCTGTGCAGTTAGCTCAGAAGCGACCCGTAGGCGATCCATTCGATGAAGCAACTCTACAGGGACCGCAGGTGATTTGTATTTACCAAGCATACAGAGCTGTGTATGCTTTGAGTTTTCTTTTGTTATACTTTAGAGTTTTTCTCTCTCCTTTGTTCTAGAAGGACCACAGATGATTTATTGTTACTGGACCTAAAGAGAGACATATGTTTAATTTTTTTATTTGATATATTTTATTGATTTTTTAAGGTATTAACTGCCTCCTCCTTTGTTCTATAATGATTTTTTATGAGATATATTGAGACAGAAGTGTCCAAGTGTTTTTTTCAGCTAATAATTTCTAGGTTTTTTCTTCCTATTCCTTTGGTCTGCAACAGTTAAAGGTGATTTTTTTCTCTCCCCTAAACAAAACAAAAAAACGCAGGCATCTGATGTTTCATATGTGGAATATTTCCGCGTTTCTTCTCCTCTTTTGATCACAGTGAATCATAGATAATGTTGTTCCTAAACATACGAAGACTCAACTGTTTGAAGTTTCTCATACTTGACTATGCTAGTGAGGAACTTTTTGTCCTCTTTTTGCTACTCAAGATCCATAGGCAGTTTATTGCTAATAAATTCAGATTTTCAGTTTTTTCTTTTGATTGGTATATTTTTTATACTTTTTTCCTCATGTGGATCATTAGAGTTAGGAAGGGCATCTACTTGGTCCCTCAGCTCAAAGCACTCTTGAGTCCACCCCCATCTGGGACTAGTTATCACACTTAAAATGGTGCATGTTGTTGTTAAGATATAGCTAGTCTGCTTAGTGACTTCAGTAATAAGAATTTTTAAACCGTAATCTTCATATAATTTTCACACAATATAAAATGTATTTCATAGTATGTTTAGTTTTTTCTTTATTTGAAGATAGTGCCATAAACTATACTTTTAAAGATAGGCAACTTTTAATTCAACATGTGTGGTAGTCAGAGGAGGGGTATGTGATAATCATGTGTTTTTTATGGAAAAATTAAACCTTTAATAAATTTTATAATTTAAAAACTATTAAAGAGTATAATTTTTCTGTTCACCTTCTGTCTATTGATTGCTTTAGCAAGTTTTGGTATCCTTTCATTAGGTTTAAGAAATACATCATTCCTTGTCTTTCTGGATTGGGATATAAGTAATATCAGTGGAATATCAATAGTGCTGCTTGATATCTTGCAGCGGAAAAAATTATGTATATTGGTAATTAAAATTGGAATTTTTTTTCACTATATTTTAATAATTTATTCATATTAAAACTCACAGGTTAAAGAGCTAGTGTTATTTTCATATTAAAGGTCTTTAATTTTAGTGTTTAGTGAAGTTGCATCATTAATAAATGGTTTTGTCTACATGTTGTTTTTTAGTTGCTGTTCTTTGGTATATTCTTAGAAGAAAAATATATTGCTGTGTGGATACTAATACTGCTAATAATGTCTTAACAAGATTTACCATATAAATAGGTGCTCTAAACATCTTTACTTTTTGTATCAGGTCAGCCAATTGCAGATGGAGCGAATTCTGGGTTACATAATAAAAGGAAAGGAAGAAGGAGCTACTCTGATGTGTGGTGGGTCACGCCATGGCAACAAAGGATATTATGTACAACCCACTGTCTTTTCCAATGTTACAGATAATATGACCATTGCCATGGAAGAGGTGAAGTCTACTTGTGTTTTTGTGTTGGAGAGAACACATTCTCTAGTGTGTATGGCTTTTGGTGAATGTGTGCTTTGACTTTTCCCTCCATACAAGGGAGATTTTGGCCATTGTATATGTATGGATTATGGTGAATTAGACAGTACACCTGTAGTGGGGCTTGGCTCTCTCCCTTTCTATTTTTTTGTTCTTGCCACAAAACAGGCAGATGTTGGGAGGTTGGACTGTGTATGCTGAGGCTCTGATACTTTGTATGCTTACAGTTGTGGCCACTGGTTAGGCACGATATGGCATCTTGTTATAGATTTTGAATATTAAATGGGCCTCCATATCCTGTACAAGGTAAAGAAATTGAGTTTTATACCAGATTCTGGTTGGATTATGGAGGGTTACGAAGAACGGAGGAGGGTTTGCAGGATGAAAAGGTTGAGTGTTCTGGCTTTGTGAAACCATGACTCTGCTATCTGAATGGCAATGACAGTACTTATAAGAATATACCTCCAGGTCATATGCTATTCTGTTAAAAATTTTACTGAGTTGCTTAGATTAATTAACCACTGTGAAGGCCAGTAATATCCTGGGTGGAGGAAAAGGAATTCACTCGTCTTGGTCCTTGTAAATAGTGGAAGTGATATAAAGAAATATTTCTTATTATGGAAAAAAATTACCGCATACTAATTGAAGGGGTGGCTATGAGTAGAGTATTATGAACCCATACTACTTTTTTTCTGTTGGGGCCACCTTGCTAGCTTCTTATGGATATGGAGTCATGTTTGAAAATATGTATGATATACAACAGCTTAGGTAATGAATATTATTTAAAGAATGAAATGATATGGGTAAAGATGGTAAAATACTAACCCAAAATATCCTCTTTTTTATTGCAGATATTTGGACCTGTTCAAATTATCTTGAAATTCAAGACTTTAGATGAAGCTATTAAACGCTCAAATGAAACTCACTATGGTCTTGCATCGGGCATAGTGACATCTGATATAAATAAAGCTTTGATGTACGCACAGGCTGTACGTGCTGGTTCTGTTTGGTAAGTATTTATTTATTTTTCTTTTTTGTATAATGGTGTTTGAGGAGAGAAAATTCCGTTCTTCTATTCCCTCATCTGTGTTACCCTAGTAACGTCAACTAAATAGGTTGGACCAAGAGGACTGTGAATCCCCTCCTTTGTATTTTCCTCTTACTAAGAGTAAGTTTTTTGCTTTGAGCCAGCCACCCTCCTTTGACAGGGGATTATGGCTTTTGTGTATAGATAGACTTCTTTCCGCATTACAAATGGCAGTGTAGGCAAATTTGGATAGGGTAAGTAGAAATCCTTCTACCTCAGCTCTTTAGTTACAGTTCTGACCACCCGGCATGGCTTCAGAATGACATACAGTGGTACCCCGGTTATTCGCGCTTCTTGGTTCGCGTTCTCACTCGCGTTTTTTTTTTTTTTTGGATAAATTATTATTTTATTTTATGGGTATACGCAAAAATATTAAAATCTTGAAATTTTTTTTTTTTCATTATTTTCATTTTTTTATTGAAATTTACGTTGCGTGCTGTTATTTATAATGTAAATGGTGTTTTTTTAACAGTGCAGGGAGGGTTTATACAGTTCGTAAACGAAAAAATAATTGTAAATGAGTATGTGTGTCACGTCATCATCACCTCATTCACCGTAATTTTATCTATCACTTTCATAAAAATTTACGTTGCTTGCTGTTATTTATAATGCAAAGGGTGTTTTTTTTAACAGTGCAGGGAGGGTTTATACAGCACGTAAACGAAAAAATAATTGTAAATGAGTATGTATGTCACGTCATTATCACCTCATTCACCGTAATTTTATCTATCACTTTCATAAAAATTTACGTTGCTTGCTGTTATTTATAATGTAAAGGGTCTTTTTTTAACAGTGCAGGGAGGGTTTATACAGTACGTAAACGAAAAAATAATTGTAAATGAGTATGTATGTCACGTCATTATCACCTCATTCACCGTAATTTTATCTATCACTTTCATAAAAATTTACGTTGCTTGCTGTTATTTATAATGTAAATGGTCTTTTTTTAACAGTGCAGGGAGGGTTTATACAGTACGTAAACGAAAAAATAATTGTAAATGAGTATGTATGTCACATCATTATCACCTCATTCACCGTAATTTTATCTATCACTTTCATAAAAATTTACGTTGCTTGCTGTTATTTATAATGTAAAGGGTGTTTTTTTAACAGTGCAGGGAGGGTTTATACAGTGTAAACGTAAAAATATATTAAAATATCTTTGTACATATAGGCGGATCCTACTTTGCGGATTTCCTGGTTCGCGCCGGGTCCCGGAACCGAACTACCGCGATAAGTGAGGCAACACTGTAGTGCCTTAATATAAATCTCCTAAGTTTTTCTTTACATCATTGATATCTGATGACTTAAAATTTGTTAGATATATGTTATCTTGTATAAAATACACTCTTACTTTAGTTTTTTATGGAAGTCTATATTTTTAAAATTTCTATCTTAGGATTAATTGCTACGACCTGTGCCTCCCTCAAACGCCTTTCGGAGGGTACAAGCAATCTGGTCATGGAAGGGAACTGTGAGTTTTTGTTTTTCATTCATTAATTAAATTATTTTAATATTATGCAGTATGGATCTTAGACTATTCAAATATTAGCTATGGATGCCTTAGTATTATATTTAGTACAGCATTTTGCTTTGACGGAAGTATTATGGTATGACAATAAAATTCTATGCTGTTATTGCCTCAATGGTTTTCTATGTTTGCAAATGTTCCTATGATAAAGACTCTTGCAAGGAGTCATCATAAGTCTAAATTGGAAATTGGCTTTCAGGCTTTACTTGTTCAGAAATAGCAAATGGTATTTGGGCACTACCTTACGAAAACTTCTCAAGTCTGTAAGAGATGCAGGCATCACCTTTTATTTTTTAAAGCATTTAGTTAGTACATTATTTAGATTAATGACTGCTTGACTTTCAGGATACTTAGTATATTTATTTTGAAATATCAAGATTTGGTTGTTACAGTATTTAAATTAATTTTATGAATATTGCATTTCAAAAATGAAGCATGTAAAAAGAGATGATGGAATAATTTATTTTTGTTATAGGGTGAGTCAAATATAAAGAATTTGTGAATATGTTTAAGAACTCGTAGTTTTAAACTTGAGTTAGTTTAAATAGTCTTTTAATTCTAAGAATTCGTAGTTTTAAACTTGAGTTAGATTAAATAGTCTTTTAATTAATTCTAAGAACTCGTTGTTTTGAATATATATATTCTTGTACGAGTCTTCAGTATATATGATGTGTAAGTTTTGATATCCTTTAAAATAACATACTGTTCATGTGTATACAAACTTCTTAACCTTCAGATTAGACATTAGTTCAAATATATTAGATTTCTTAGTTAAGCACTTTTTAATTTATATTCAAAATATTTTGTTTATTACAATCATCAGTTTATTTATTCTCATGTTTCAGAGGTGAAGAAGGTTTAGATGAGTACTTGGAAACCAAGACAATCTTAATAAAGGTACCCAATAAGATGTCGTAGGTCAGGCTATGTCATTAGGCATAGGGTATGTAGTATATATAGTTCTAATGAATTATTATTCATCTGTCATCATCAGAAAATCATGGAACACTTTGTTAGAAAATACCAGTTTGTATAACTTCACTTTGCTCTTACTATGTTTACACTGTCTATGATTTTCAGCTTATGGTTGCATGGGTAAGTGCTGACACCATTTGTGCATGTCATTTCGAAGTAACTATACCATCAGAATTCTCATAACATTCCTCATCTTCAACATGTCTGTGTCCAACCCCATAATAGAGATTATGGGGGTGGACATTAATAGTGACACAAAATGGCAAACAGCAACATTCTCTTTCATAGCGTGAATCCTTTGGGTGTATCCATCCTCCTCTTGAACACATGATATTTAGCATTTTTGATATCAAGAAATATCCCATTTTAAGTCTTTAGTATCTTTATTCATTTCAGTTGCCCATTATAATATCTTTACAACCTATTTTCTGGCCTCTTTAGTAAATACTTTGAAACATGTCGTTACTGTGGACTGCTCTGTATTAATTTAAAAGTTTTATGCAGTTCATTTTGATCACGTGCAAGTCTTGTGTACCTTAATGGAATATATTGAAGTTTATGTGTCTATCTTCGTACATTGCACCACACAGTTAATTACCTTTCCCAGTATATCTATGATATTTTAACATTTACTGCCAAAATCCGGATACTGTAGCATATGTCAGATGGGACCAAAACAATGCTCTTTTCCATCATATATCTGGGGAGCAGGGTGTTGTATATGATTTTTTAATTGTCCTAATATTCTACAGATTAGCACTTCCAAATCTGCTTTACCCTGCAAAGCCGCACCTCTTGTTACTCCAGAAATCATGAATTTTCTGTTAATGCAGAATACTTTACATTTGCTTGTGTGATCTTACATCTTTTTGCAATATCCCTGTTAGTGCTTCATTTAAATCTTCCTCCAGTTAAGGTTCTTTTCTTATGCCTACATCTACAGTTAGTATTTTGGTTCATTCATAAGACATCTGTTATTTTCCCTTCAGCTTTATGTTTCTTGGTGCCCAGGTATGATAAAGCTAATTTTCTTTGCCTGCTCTGGTGTCACTTTTATAAAAAACCTCCGTGTGCAATGTCTTCATGTATTTGTCGCACAATATTTCCCTTGTTAACTTGTCCTAACTTTTACTATCTGAAAAATTCTCTTAAATCTTTGTAAACTAATATTGTTGATAAATTAGTAACAAACATGAGTGTAGAACTGATTCCTATGGAACCATTGCTATTTATATACTATCTAGACTAGCTCCATTAAGATTTAGGATTATATTACACTCTTTAAAACCACTTTTACTTGAATACTTATATTTCTGTAAATTTTCAAGCAATCAGAGAGTGTATATCAGTCTGCTGTCATACCTTACTCTTGAAAAGAACTTATAGTAGTCTATGCAACTATTAAATCACAACACCCTCTCCTTCTTTTGGGGGATACTAGCAATTTATACCTGTCACACATGAACTCATGTTGCTTAGCTTGTATTCTGGTTCCTAATTTTTTGCAAATTTTTCTTTCTCTTCCCAGACGCTACAGCTTCCTCCACGTTTAGCTAATCTTGTGACTAATCTTGCTTTATATAATGAAAGCATGTGAAATGATGAAGCTTGTATCCTTAACACTCACGAGAATTAATTTGTGTTTTCTTCATGCCCATGCTTGAATTGAGTTAATTTTACTTTGTTACTAATTGATTTTTTATCGTCTCAATAATGTTTGTAGCTTTGGGGGTCATGATTAATATACCTAGATAAAATAATTGCCAAGAGGAAGAATTGCACCAACATACTTGATGTAGTACACACTGCCTGTGACTGTAGAGGTGGTTGTTGAATGCTCTGTTAATACTATATAATCTTTATTTACTATATGTTTAGAAAACTTAAAGTTTGGTTTTATATGGTAAGGTTTTTCATATCTTGAATTGGTATCATTTCATAATCATCCATATGCAAAACTTTTACTGTACATGCTTTTGTGACATACATTGACTAGTACGTTTTCAGTGAGAGTTAATTCATTTCTCTCTTTTCAGGTGCCAGCAAAGCTCTGATGCAGTCCGCAATAAATATAGATGCAATCTTGCTTCTTTGAGGTTACAGTACAATATAATCTGATATTCATCATACATATAACAGATCAAGTTTTAAAGAAGAAATCTATTTTTATCTTATCTGAGTTAGTATGCATGCGGCTAGTTAAAGTTTTCTAATAAAATTTTTGATAGTTTGTGAGAAAAACATAATTATAATAAAATGATAAATTTAATATTGATTAGGTGTCCATAGTAATTTAATGCCCTGTAAAAGTCTTTTTTCAGATCTTGGGACTAGAATGTAGAATGATAGTAATTTAAGTTTTCCTGCCCGTGCCAGCTGACTTTGGCTGAGGGAGTATTGGGATTATTGTGGCTGCATGTAGTTATTGGATTTCCTTTGGTAGTGATGGGCATCAAGAAATGTAGCTGCAGATTGACAAATATACCTTTGTACCATGTAAACTTTTCATGATGATTTCTGTTTTTCGTGACTGGAGATGGTTATTCACAATTACCAGGTAAAATCATCTTGGCATCTCTGTTAGTAAGGATGGTTTTATTTTGAAGTGACAGCCATGGCACCACTTTCTAATGATATTGTCATTATTCTAATTAACAGCTAAATGGTTCCTGAATGAGTATATTTGGCTATCGGTTTGCAGTTGCTATGAGAAGATTGTTTTGCTTTCGTAAATTTTAATTTCATTCCTTTTGCTAAAGCTACATCCTGATTCTCATTTCTGCTACTTATGTAGGGCTCTTGCTGTGCTGAAAGTTTAAGGCTGATATATGTTCATGTCTGTCCCTGGTAAGTAATCGCTGATTAAGTCTTACTCATGTCCTACCCTGTATCTAGAGGGCCCTTGGGGAAGGTGTTCGTACATTTACAAGGAATTTGCAAACTGAACAGTTTATTACTTGCTTTTTCTTTAGCAGCAACTTACAGTAAGATTGATATTTTCCTCTTCCCATATTCATATTTACAGAAAACTTTTTAGTTCACATTTGGTACTGCAAGTAAAAGTAAGTAGCAAAAGAAAAATCGAAAAGTGTAGTTACTAGTATATACCAAGCTCACATATACAAATAACAAAATATTAATCAGTTGCGCAACCTCAAGGTCAAGAAAAGAAAAAATCAATGAAAGCTATCACCATATTGAAAACTGTAATTAGGCATTTTTCTTTGCAAAATTCTGACATAGGATATGATGATCATATTTAATATAGCAGACACCCACAGTACACTAAATTGAAGAACCATTATAATAATATTGCCAATATACTTAGTTTTATAATAATGGAGAGGGGGGGGGGAAAGAACTACACTCTTCTTCTCCTTCCGAATTGTAGGATGTGACTTAAAATAACAATGGAGGAGGTAGGTATGAAATGATATTTTGATGTCCCTGGTCATGTGTTACAACTATGGCCACCTCTGCTAGCTTCAGAGGGATGCAGCACCTCTGGAAATTAGAAAAAAAATTCAAATTTGACTACTCAGTGAAGTTGTTGTAACTAACAACAGTGTAGTACCATGATTTCATAATCATCTTTTCTAAAAGCAATTTTGCATAAGGAAATGAAATTTAAAGGTGAAAAGATTGCTAACCCTCCTTATTAATCTAGCTATAGGATAATCAGGAAGTACAAGGGTAGGGCCCTGTTTCTCTTTATTTTAAATTCTGCCAAAATAACTTGTATTTTCAAGAAATGTGAACATTACAAGATATTTTAAATCATTTCACCATAAGCCAAATGAATTCCTGCATTAAGTAATTAACAAACTAGCACCTGATTTCTCTATGAATATATGCATACATTACACATATTTAAAATGCAAACCCAATTATATGATACTAATCTAGTGTAACAACAGTATTATAAATTTCTTTTGCAAGTTAAGTGAACAATGATGTTGAAATATGGATGTGAGAGAATATGCTCTTTTGAGTAGGGCCAGAGCGTTGTGTTCTCATTTCCTCCATAATTTCTGCAACTCGTTGCCTGACATCTAATCGGCCCAAGTCTCCTCTTAGCAGGAGAAGAGCTGTTAAATGGTCACTACTCATGTCAGGGTACCTGCATAAAATAAAATTATACTTACAAGATTAGGACAGTAGATAACTACAAAGACATGAAACGAACAAGAATATATGGTCTATGAACATTTGTAATAGAACTGCAGGTCTATTTGCAGTTAGTCAATATACCGATGGCTTTAATTAAAATAGTGCTTGATAAAAAAAAATATAATGATGCTGGGAAGAGATGACTGTGGTCCTAATAAAACGAGGGTTCAGCAAAGAGTCTGAGATCAATATAGTTTTAACTTTTAAGATCCCAGTTAATTTTTTTTTTTTTAACTTAAGAGCACCTAATTTTTTTTTAACTTTGTGACTGCGGTAGCACGCCTCAATTCACACACAATACAGTACTGGAGGTATAATGGGGGCAGATTTAAAATATGAAAAATATATTTCAATGATTTTCTTCTGCATCAATAGTGCCATAAATAAAATCTGCAGTACTGGTACACAAAGAATTTAATACTAAATCACATTAATTTCCAAGAGATGATTCTTTAGTCACTAGACTCAAATTGTAAATCTTGTGGTAAATTCTAACTATAGTAACGATCTGTCCATGGAAATTATGAATAAATAAAATTATTCATTTGATAACTGTGTGGCCGGTTGGTAAGGCGTACAACTATGATTCATCAGGCCGTGGTCTCGAGAGCTGCCATGGTTTGAGGTTGGAAAGAGCATTCACTCAGGGTAATGGTCACTGCCAAAATCAAAATACTTCATAATGCACCAATTCTAGCCCTTGATAGAAAAAGGAGAGAATGATGTAAACCCTGATCATGATAATTTATTTGATAACGAAGGTATATTGTGGTAAAACTCAAAAGTTATTTTAAAGAGAAATTCTATACCGTATAATCTATCGTACCTGCGTAGTAATCTGTGAAGTTCCAAACTCAGGAAATCTACATCAGATACTTTAATGACTTCAGCTAATCCTTTTATGACCTCGCATGGAGAGTCAAATTTAACCAAATCTGGGGCAACTTGTTCAAACACACTGGAAAGCTTAGCCGTTTCCTGAAAAAATACAGTATAATATAGATCTGTGCATTATAATCATGTTTCATGTTTTAAACAAAATATTTGAGTTGAAACACTATTTCTACCCGTCTAGTGAGGGTTCATTGTGGAGGAAAAAAAAAAATGTAGCTCTTAATAATTAGAGCAGTTCCAAGACCCTTGAATTATTGAAGAAGCACAAAATTGAAACATTCCTGTTAGGAATGGAATAACACCTATATAAAAACATATATGAAATAGTACATTCAATAAAATATCTGAGGTTCAGAAGTAAAATGTATGCTTTCTTAAAATATACCAATAAGGTGTATAGTGAGAGCTATGGATTATCAGACATAAGCTTGCAATAATATGGGAATATAGTCCAGAAAGACCAAAATAAGTAAAATAGCAGTAAACTACTTACTTCATTGATGCGGTCAGCAACTATTTTTCTATCTTCCTGAGTTTTCAGGGTTAGACGTTTTTGCAGTATGGCTGTTGTGTATCGCATAGCAACTGTGTTCAGTGCCAACTGAACGACATAATCAAAATTCCTGTGGAAATCAGGAATTACAGTTAGTTAGATCGTATCCTCAACATATTACTGTTAATATGCTAAAGGAGTGAACTGTTAAGTCAGTGATTTGTCATGTCGTCTGTTTGAGAACTGCCATGGTCTGAAGCTAGAAAGGGTATTCACTCAGGGTAATGGTCACAAAAACAAGTTCTTGTAGTTTACTGATACAATCAGTACCAGAAAACTTCAAGGGCAGGAGTGTACTTTAAAAGTAAGTGATGCCATGACCCGTTCCACCCATCCTTGTCCATCAGTTTCTAAGCTTCCTGGGGCAGATCCCAAACACTTCGAGTCAAAGGAAAGCACACCAACTCTATAAGCATCACCAAAGAAATTTTCTTGTAGAATATATAATAATTATCAAATGCTCATCTTAATGCTACATTCTATTACTTTCAACGACACTAAAAATTCAATCTATATAACAGCTACCATTCCCCCCTTATAAGGGGCGTGGCTGAGTCAAGCATAAGACCATTCACCAGTCAATGTGAACTCATCCATATTTTACTTGGTCATGCTACCTATCTCTTTCCTTTTACTCAAACTTGTTCCATAATTATGTTCAGAAACTCGATTACTAGAGTTATGGTTTAAGTATTCCTACCAGAACCCTCTCTTTCAACGGAAGAAAATTATGGAGGAGGGGTTCTAAATTCCCCTTTCCACCATTTAGTCGACTTTTACAACATGATGGGGAACACAGATATGGTACTTTTGTAGTACATCCCAAAAGAAGGAAACTGCTCATAACTCTATAATATAATCCTATCTCAATTTATGATAACGTAATAATGATCACTTACCATAATATTGAAAAGTAATATATATAGAGAGAGAGAGAGAGAGAGAGAGAGAGAGAGAGAGAATTTGTCAGATGCAACTTAAGGTTTGATTTTATTTTTGTCTGATTCAGTCAATGAAATGAGAGTTTACATACAGCTACTGAATAATTTCATTGATCAGAAAAGTAAAAGAAACCACAAAAGCTAGAAGAAATGAAGGCTTAATATGTATTAATTATACATTATGACAGTAATATGCAGATAAGCTTCCTTATGTGAAAATATGTCCAGTGTATATGAGGCACATAGTACTATACTGAGTTAAGTGCCAAAGCTACAAAATGCCAGAAAACACATTAAAAGTTTCACAACTTTAAACTTTTGATATCTCTGTAGCCCATCATGTCATTTTGCTTTTAAAAAAAAGTTTAACGATAAACTACATGAGTGGCTGCCGAGATATCAAATTGCTAAAATTTAAATGCGTTTTCTGGAATTTTGTAGTGTTGGCACTTAGCCCAGTAAAGTACTATGTGCCTCATATTAAAGGACATTGTGGATATGAAAAGTAAAACCGAAATCTTACTTTTGATGAAGATGGGAATAATCCTCAAAGTAATCTGACAGAGTGAGGCAAATGGTGTCCATTGGTTCAGTATTGTTCAACCACCTTTGAGTTATCAAAGATGAGAACTGCTCTTGCAAATCAACCAATGCCTCTTCTAATAAGTAATCACACATCACACCACGAGCTCTCTAAGAGAAAAATATACAGATTCATAATCAACTAACTGTATGAGATTCATTAAAAATTTATTCTTATCCACCAATGAAATGAACAACTATATTTACTTCCATCAGCATCTACAATCATATATTAAAGAATGTCGTGCCATTACTGACAAGTTTCAGTCTTTGCATCAATCATTTTAGAATACGAACACAAACAACTAATAAACAGTATCTACAATTACGACAAGGCACCAAAGTTATGCATTCCATAATAACAAAAGTATAAAATTAATAAAGTTTTTTCAAGATGTAACCACTGCCAGCAACAAGAAATTATAGGTTCATATCCTTAATAAACTACAATATATATCTTATGTTACATTTTCTAGTTGAACATGCAGTTGTGCAGTAGTTTGAGTATTCAATTTGGGAAATGACAGATTGGTGTTGAGCACACCGTGAGGTGTAAGGAAGGGAAACTAGCCTTAATTCACTAGCTCCAACCTGTCTGTGCCCATCCCCATAATGGGGATTAATAGTGACACACAAAACGGCAAACTAACGTACAGATATTATGATAAAAGAGTAAATAATAGATCTTTAGTGCTTTAAAAAACACAAAGTATTCCATTTAATACCTGATACACTGTAAGTAAGGCATCAAATTCAGTGGCTATCTTCCCATCATTTTGGTGAGATCCTCCCGGCTTCCAAAACTGTGCTTTTACAGTTACCACCACATCTACGATGGCCTGGCAACTGTTAGTTAAAGCTATGATATAGGTGGTGAAATACTGAATCTGAAATTTAAAATATAACTGCATTTAATATACATACATAGCACAGTGGTTAGAGCATGCGATTCAGGCAATGACAGATCCAAGATCAAGCCCATCATGGGGCACTGGGAAGGGCATCCAGCTATTGTTGCCCATCTCTAACTTATCTATGTTGTTTGGTTTCAGTTTTACGTCACGAACTCCCTTTTCAACTAAGGGCTAGGACGGTTGCCTTCTTGCGAAGGACTTGTTTTGGCAGATGTATCGTTAGCCAGAGTGTATGCCCTTACTAACATCAGTCCGTGACGGGGCGCGAACCCTCGACCTGCCGCCTCAGAGTCGCAGACGCTACCATTTTGCCATGGAGACTTCTAACTTACCTATGTCAACCCCCTTAATGACGATTAGTAGGGCACATAATACGACAAATAAAAACAATATGGGAAAATAAGAAATAATATCCATGGTATCCTTTGCATTCTTTCCATTCTGAGTCAAATAAACAATAATATAAACTTAAGCATTTATAATTCTCTAATAATTCATTATAGTAGTAAATAAATTTAATAAAAAATACTAAGATGCCTTTAAATTGTTCCGGTTTTACGTCAGGAACTCCCTTTTCTACTAAGGGCTAGGACGGTTACCTTCTTGCGAAGGACTTGTTTTGGCAGATGTAATTGCTACCCTGAGTGCATGCCCTTGCTAACCTCAGACCATGACGGGGTCCAACCCTCGACCTGATGCCTCAAAGTCGCAGACGCTACCGCTTGAGCCACGGTGACTACTCTAAGATGCCTTCAAGCTATCCAGAAATATAAATTACAAAATTAATCAATGTGACACACTTGAGATCATTATAAAAAGTAAAGAAATCATAGTGTACCTGTGATCTGTCACTGTAATAAGTGTCCTTGTAACGTGTAACTGCTGCTTCATACTTTGAAGCAAAGAGGCGAACTTTCACCAAACTTGATATTAGTACTTGGACTTGAACTTCTTGGCTGTTGAAGATAAAAACAAATGCATTACTTGATGTTTGTAAGAAACAAACAAAGATATCTATAAACAATACTATTATTTCGAAGGTGAAAAGAAACTTCTTAATGATGTATGTAAACTCAAACTTCTTGGCTGGTAAAAATAAAACATTTCATGAAACCTTAAATAAATATGTAATTTAATAAGTACACTGTATACACAAAGATACCAGTAATATTTGATTCATATACTGTAAATACAGTATCTCTGAAGTAAACAGAATTCTAGTGAAAACAAGAAAATCTTTTTTTTACCTTATGGTAGCAGCCACATCCAGATTTTGTCGGATCATATCGTGAATGAGTTGAGGAAGTTCTGTTTTATAGTGCGCATCAGAATCCTGCTGAGGAGGCTCTGAACGATACCATTCTTTCTCTTCAAGTTCGAGGGCTCGAGCCATCCACGAATCATAATTGGTATTCACATTCTGTTGATTCAACACTGTACTTAGATGCTAAGATAATGAAGCTTAATGACTGTAATACTTCAAATTATACACTTAGAACTGTGAATGAGACATACCTATGTCCATACAAATTTCATAAACCCAGTTTACCCCAATTCCATCATTAGTGGTTAATATTTCTAACTGAAGTATTTCAAGGTTGGTTGTATATTTTTATTTCCTATGCTTAATGTGTCACTGTTAGTCCCCTTTATGGGGATGGAGACAGACAGACTGAATCTGGATGCCTTTTAATATCCTGTCTCCTTCTGAGTCGAGTATTTTAACTACAATGCTACTGTGGATTCCCAACTGGTTGTATATCACTGTGATATACAACCAGCAGGCCACTTACCCTGCCAATCCCTTCATTAACAAAAAATATATGCATATATATTAATTTTATAAAGGGAGCTATTATTAATTTAAACTGTTACTCCTCATAACATTTCATTATAATCTATAATATCAATACTAAAACAGCAATTCACCCCCACTCTAGAAACAGAGTTACGTCATGTCAGAGGTAAATATATAATTAATAATTTATTAATAAATAAATTTTTTGACCTACCTGGCTGGTGCAGTTTGTGAGCACGGCAGAGGAATACACGGCTAGCACCACTGCTGTATTCATATTTATCAAGTTAATGACTTTATTTATTTGTTTATATATTTGGTTATATTGAAGGATTATACTAAATTTAAAAAAACCCAGACCGATACTAGTAAATATGATTTTATTCGAAATACACATGAATACAAAGTTAGCAAACACAGCTGTATTCGTATTTATCAAGTTAATGGCTTTATTTAATTATTTTTTTTATATGGTTATATTGAATGATTATACTGAATATAAAAAAAACAAACACATAGCAGTAAATACGATTTTATTTGAAATACACACGAATACAAAATTATAAAACAAAGCTGTATTCATATTTATCAAGGTAATTACTTTATTTATTTATTTATATATTTGGTTATAATGAAGGATTATATTGAAATAAAAAAACATAGCTGTAAATATTTTGTTCGCAATAGTTTGTTAAGTATAGTGTGAGAATATGATGTCACGCGGCATTAGAAGAGAAAGAAGAACCACAGCTCAGTTTATTCCCATATAGAGCCTACAGTTTTAGTCTGCTCTCTTGTTGTGTTTGATTGATACTGACATTACTATGACTCCCAAGCATGTTAGTGATAGTTCTGTTGGAAGTGCACTAAGAAAAGAAAAGTCATTACCATCGAAATTTAAATTGAAGTGGTTAACCGTGATGAACTAAGCCAGTCTCTCTCTCCCTTGCAACCCCCCTTCCAGTGTGTAAGCGAATCAGGCGAGTAAAGGTAAGCTATAATGCACTGTACTGTAGCATAATTTTAATATTGATATATTTTAAAGGTAAGCAATACTACTAAGATTAGTTTTAGTATTTTTGTTATCATAGATTAAGAACATACATTTTTTTCCAATGTTTTAAAGGATTTATTTTTAACTTAGGTTGGGGGACCTAGGTTCGAATTTAGGTTTGTTCCAACTTAAGTCAGCTGTTAGGAACGGACCCCTGACGTTAAACGAGGACCCCCTGTAGCAAAATCGTTTTTATTGCTTTAGTTGGTTTTAAGTACACTGTGTGGCTGCTTGGTAAACGACTGGGTAAATCTAATACAAAAACATACAACAGAGTCTATGTGACAACTACTACTCAGTCTGAAAACAGGTTCATTTATGGATACCTACATCAAACAACCAGGTTCTGGATAATTATTGCCAATTGCCAAAATGCTTTCAAACACAAGCAGGGTGTTTCCAATGATATCGTGATCTAATTAAGAATTTTTTTTTTATTTTTACATATAAAGATAACGAGTCTTATAATAAACCAAACATTGCGTTTTCATTAAAACTTACTACTGTAAACACAAAGAAAAAATATGAGTACTGTGAAGTAAATAATTTTGAAGAAGAGACAAAGCAGCCATCACTCAGTATTAAGTATTTAAAACCTTTGAAATGAACTTACAGTAATCCCTCCTTTATCGCGGGTGTTACATTCCGGTATCACCCGCGATAATCCGCGAAGTAGCAGCACCATATTTTACATTTATTTTTACCTTTATAAACCCTCCCTGCACTGTTAACAACTCATCCTTTACTTTATTAATAACAGCGTGCCAGCGTAAAGTAATATGAGTGTGACAGGTAAGTTTACCATAAATGACAGCGAGCAAGCATAAAGCTACATGAGTATGATAGGTAAGTTTACTGTGAATAACCTATACTGTACGTACTGTACAAAAATAATACCTATAATAATAACACATTATACTTATAATAACAATAATGATAATACAGTAACTTTACGAGACTAATATGTGAGAGCAGAGAGGGGTACGGTAATCATGACGATGGGGGTAATGATGACCTTTACATACTGCACAGCCAATTATAGCGCGAAAGGCGCACACGTAATAGCTGAATGGGTGAGGCGAGACAAGGGAAGATGCTGGAAGAATCAAGCTTCAATCAAAAAGCCAATCAGACCTCAGGATACAGAACACAATTCTGTGATTAGTCATCTCCCACCCATCAGCCAATATTATCCCATGTATTACCTCACGTAGGTGTGACCCTTTGTGATTTATAGGACGCAGATATCTATCTACGCAGCACATACCATACCAGTATCATATTTTATATGGTGCAATACTGTGAGTTACATGTTTAAATTTTTGTTTTTTACTATCTTTTACTGTATTAATATTCTTAGGCTAGGAAATACTTATTTTTTATCAATTAAATAATGAAAATACTGAACATTTTAATATTTCCACATATCGTGGATTCCCGCTATATACCCAGAAAATCTGAGATATAAAATACATATGCTCGCCAAAAAAACCCGCGATGCAATGAATCCGCGGAAGGTGAACCGCGATATAGCGGGGGATTACTACAATATATATATATATATATATATATATATATATATATATATATATATATATATATATATATATATATATATATATATATATATATATATATATATATATATATATATATATATATATATATATATATATATATATATATATATATATATATATATATATATATATATTGTATTATATTAAATATTATATATTCCCCAAGATATACTGTACTAGTAATTATTATACAGGGTATCACTGAACAGCGACATCTCCCTTAACAATTATGTCATCCTGTAGTAAAAGGCCCGTCACCAAGGTTATACACTAGGTCTCTAGTGAAAGGAAGAGGAAAGGGACAATTATAACACTAGAGCCTAAGTATATACCTACCATATAACTGGGAACTAAGCTCCCTCTCCAAAAATGTGGACCCAATGATCTCCAGGCAATGGCTGCAGACCTATAGGAAATCACCTAACCCCCAAAATTAATGCCCAATTTCATCGGTGACAACATGAAAGAGTGAAAGCTAATCTAATCATGGGCCAAGATCGAACCCAAGGGCCATTAT
>JAXCGZ010023013.1:0-7500 GCA_037179515.1 Halocaridina rubra
ATAGAAACATTGTTCCCATTCATTCTCATTAATTATATTAAAGTATAAGAAAGAGATAATAGTGCTTTGCTTGTTTATTTCCTCTTTGTTTATTGAAGTAAGAAGAATAGTCTCACATATTAAAGTCGATTTTTTGCTGTAGTCAAAACCAGCTGGTAACTTAGACTTAAAACCATATCTTACAATACAAAATTCTTCATCTTGCATTGTTTTCACTTATTTTGAGTAAAGTTGTATGATGTTTCAAGAATCCGAATCCCAGAATTTTATAGAATACAGTATGAATCTAATCGTGTGTTCATATATGCATATTTTTAATAAGTGTGGCACCAGGACGTGCAAAGGAAATTGCCTTCTTTGTCCCTGGGGAACCAAGAAAACATTATGAAGAAGAAAAAGTAGCAGCTTAAGAACAAAGCAGATATAAGAGAATAATAAACAGCAAGAAAGGGAAAAGCTGAAAGAATAGTCAAAGAAGTGAAGACCTTGAAATTTGGCAAGATGAGACCCTAAAATGACGTTATGTCAGTTTCTTAAAGGAAGAAAAGATATAAGAGTATGGAAAGACAAAAGGATCAAGAGACTTCTAGGGGCTGGATGTGGAAGGAAAGAAGCAGTCTCGACTCTGACCAATCTGCGAGCTACAATGTCCCTGCATGACATGGCTGCTTGGCGTGCATTACATGGCCTCAGGGGAGGGATTCACTTGCCAACTCATTATAGTAGCAGCGGAAATAGTATTGATAGAAAAGAGGAAGAGATTATCCATTTCGGAGAACAGAAAGAAAATCGAAATTGGATGTAAGAGAAGGGTTGTTAACGAATCTAATGGCCTTAGATTTACCCCTATCAAGGAGATGGATATAAAAAGAAGCACCCCAGATATTGGAGCAGTATTCTAAACAGAGACAAATAAGGTCTTTATAGGTTCTTAGTAATTTGGGAGAGTAAAAGTACTTACAGAACTAAACAGAATTTCCAATTTCTTAGGTGCAGTTTTAGATATTTGAATTATGAATGTCTATGTTTATGGAATTAAGAGGATAAATTTCGTTGTTTTCAAAGACAATAGGGCTATCGGAGAAGAAGTTAAAGAAGTAACCAGAAACTGCTTCGCAGAAAGTAAATTTTACTAAATCTTGGGTGCCCCCCACTCATATACTCTCCATAAATATGAACTGAGAGTTAAAGGAATAGTGATACGAGACTGATTTCGAGCAACAGACAAAGGTCAAGAAGAGAAGACATAGGAAACACGAAGGATTGAATCTTCGGGAATGACGTGGAGAAGAGAGAAGGATGGGGACTGGAGAAGATCATTGATGACTAGAAGGAACAGAGTAGGTGAGAGAACAGAACAGTATGGAACACCGCTCATAACTACATGTGAGCTCAGTATTACGCCGGCAACAACCACAGATATAAGACAATCAGAAAGAAAACTGGAAATCAGAGAACAGAGAGAAGAGATAAAGCCATATGTAGGAAGTCTGGTCAACAGAGCCTTGTACTACACTGCCAAAAGCCTTGGAGATATCAAGGGCGACGACAAAGGATTCTCCATAGTTCTTCAGAGAAGACAACCATACATGAGTGAGATAGGACAGGAGGTCACCAGTGAATCTAAATTTGCAAAAGCCGTAGTTATGATCATAAATAAACGAATTATATTCAAGATGAGTATTACAGTTGATCAGTAGTTGGAAGGAATACAGTGGTCCCCCTTCTTAGGAAATGGCTTAGATTTTCAGCCAGAGAATATAAAAATTAGGAGATTCAAGGCCTTTGAACCTCGCAATACGTGTTTTGGTGTTACAGTAGGCACAGACCTCACCATGAGAATGGATATAAAAATACAGACTATACCGAGAAATTTGAAATATATCTGGGGATGTATGGCTAGACAGCTGGGTTTCAGAGTGATGGAGGAATTTGGGGAGGGTTGTACCCAAGTGGTGTTTCACAGATGAAAGATTACAGTTCAGACCCTATGTGCATGAAAAATATATAGAGATGCAAACAGATTTATCTGGTGGCCCAAGGTTATGGTTAGAGCCATTACTACCACCAGGTGTGTCAATGCTCATACAAATAGTGGAGTCAACAAGATCCCCGGAGATTCTTAGCATCCATCTATTCTGGTACTGGAGGAAAAGATTTGCGCACCTACCATAATTATAGTGATGGTGAGATTAACAAGAACGCAAAGAGAACAAGAGATGCTTAATGTTGTTGACTTTTCAAGTGTAAAGGGATAGTGAGAGGTCTCTCATATTGAGCTGGATTATGTGGTGTAGATGTAGGCAAAGGAAAAGAACCATGACTGATGAGATACATAACATCGAACTCTTTTGTCCACTCCCAAATATGTCAAAAAAACTTCATTTGCAATATTGCAATGGGTGCCTGTTGCTATGGGCCTACCTATATATATATCTGTGTGTTTGTGTGTGTGTATGTGTGTGTGCAAACATAGATTTTTACCATGAAGCTGTGATGCTAACAATTCTATTATCCATGAAAAGCTTTTTTTTTTATCATCAAGTGAATTGAACTCTTGTTGGAACTAACAAATTCTTGTCGCCATAGCTAATTGAGCTAGTACAGCAGATAAAAATTTGCATATTATAGCTCAGCCAGCATACGCAAGCAGCTCTCATGTCGTTCTTTTATGAACCTGTCACATTTGTCGATGGAGGTTAAGTATATATATTCGCAAATAAACTGTGATGTTAGCAATAATATTATCCTTTAAAAAAGTATTTTGAGTTCAAGGATAATCAAACTCTTGTCACAAGTTATAAATTCATTCTACCTGCACCAACTGAGCTACTACAGCAGATAAAAATCTGCGTATTATAGCTCAGCCAACGTATGCAAGCACTTCCCCCATTGTTCTTATATCAACCTGGCGCAGTTGTACATGGAATTTAACCATATATACAAGAGGTCCTCGACTTACGTCAGAGTCCTGGTCCTGAAAACTGATGTAACCTAAATATCAGTGTAAATTGAAACCCAGCTAACTAAGCACTTATGCTAATGCAGTAGTAAAGTTCCCCACATTTCCACGCATTTCATTATCTCTAATTTTACTTCCATGGTAGTGTTAAACCATAATTCAAGGACTTTTTAAACCGAGGACCCCCTGTATTCACAATGAGATTTATAACAGCATTATCTAGAATATATGTTTTTTGTTAGCAGGGGAATCGAACTAGCATCACAAGTTATAAAAAAAACTATACCCCCTTAACCGACTTAGCTACAGCAGTACAGGAAAATGTGCATATCTTAGTCCAAACAGCATATGGTAGCTCTTCTCCCATTGTTCTTCGATCAACCAGTTACAGTTGTACTCTAATTTAAGTTTATATGTTCACATTTAATCTGTGTTGTAACAATACTCTTATTCACAATTTTTTTTTGTAATATCAAAGGAATCGAACTCGCGTTTGAATTACTTATTCCATGCTTCCATAACTGACTGAGCTACTACAGTTGATAAGGATCAGTCTATCATAACCCAGGAAGCATCTGCAAACATTTTTCCTGTCGGTTTTATGTGAGCCTGTTGCAGTTGTAAATGACATTTCAGTATATATTCACAATAAAACTGAGATGCAAAAAGTATTATTATCTACAAATAATTTTGAACATCAGGGGAATTGAACTCACTTTGCAAGTTATAAATTCATGCTGCCTTAACAGGCTCATGCGCCTTTTGATACATGAAGTATAGCACTAGTTCCGTGAACTTATGATTTGTGAAAACTATTATGAACAGTCGAAAGTATTTTCATCAAACCAAAAACTTGAAGTTAGTGTCTCATTTAACTCTTTGTGTTGATTTTTTCTTATTTTGACCATACATTACTTGCTTCTCAAGTAAGTGACCAACTAATATGGGTGAAGGGTGCAGAAAAAAAAATATTGTAACCACTGCTATATTGGGCATTTTCATCGCCAATAAGAAGAGAGGATAAGTTTTATGCATATCAATAAGGTTATCATGGCAGTGCGTTATGTACTGCACAAAAGCCAGTTTTCAGTTATTTGAATTTGGCACTTATATATCACTTAATATGGATGTCAATTATCAGGATATCTGGGATATGTATCAGTTTACGAAATTATTTTTCTGTGGAATTATCCCAAAAGTACTCGTAACTGCTTGCCATACATCTGGAAACGGTGCCATTCTAAACTATTGATGATACAGGGAAGAATCATTTTGCTGTCTGGCTGATTAAAGTCTTACTTCTTTACTGGCTTTTGATTCTTCATTTTACTCAAAAAGCGTTTGAGGTTGAATTTACTCTTATTCTGTTCGATTAATAATGGTGAGGTTGCTAAATGTATATTTCAGGAAAGGGAGGGTCTCTATCGACTATAAAGTGCTTGTGCAGTTCCATTTTATAAAGGGTTTAGAGGAATTAGTTTGTTGAATGTAGTTACTAAGGTATATTAAAATGTTGATTGAGAAAATTAGAAAAGGCACCGAGAGATTGATTTAGGAAGAATATTGTGGGTTCAGGAGAGGAAGAGGGTGTGCGAAGTTCTAGAGAAAGGTAAGGACACTTTTTGGGCTTTTATGGACTTGGAGAACATTTCTGACAGCATTTTGGAGTGTATTGCGATTGTATGGAATAAGAGCAGAGGCTAGCACTTGGTGAATTAATTGTTATTCCCAGATAACACATAACTAATGGCTGATTCCAAGGATGAACTGAAAGATTTGGTGATTGAGTTTGTTAAGGTGAGTGAAAGAAGGAAATTGCGGGATATAGTAAAAGTAAATTCATGAGATGTACAAGGTGTGATAATATTGACTGATTTCAATGTGAGAGTAGATGGGGAGATGCTTGAGGAAGTTTAAAGCATTAAGTATCTGGGATTGCATGTGGCAGGGATTAGGCGAGTGGATACAGAGGTAAGTCAAAGAATTAAAGAAGCTAGTAAATATCCAAGTGGGATGAAAATTGTGATGAGAAATATATACTTAGGAATGAATGCAAAGTGAAGGTGTGATTGTGCCAATGGCATTGTATAGAGTAGAAACTTGGAATGCATGAAAGGATAAAAACATTAGTTGAATGTAATGGAACAGAGTTGTTTGAGAAGCATGACTGATGTATCTAGAATAGATAGAGTGAGAAATTATATGATTCATAGACCGGGTGTTGAAAGAATGTTGTCAAAAAACTTACATCAGAGCTTATGAAGATGATTTGGACACATGAAAAAAATGAGAGATGAATGACTAGTAAAAACATTTTGAGTGCTAAATTGGTTGAAGTAAAGACAGTAGAAAGGCGTAGAATGAGATAGATGAATGGGGTGGATAGTGCATTGGATGCACGTGGTATTTTAGTGGAGCAGGGAAGAGAGAGTGCAAGAAATATGAATTATTGGAGGAAGATTGTGTATAGGTCATTACTTTTCCTCTTTACAGTAGCATAAAATCTATAAAGGTATTATCCGTCCCTCCTTAGCATACTCTCGCACATCTGGGGTGCTTTTTCTTATGCTTACATCTCTGAAAGGGTTGAATCAAAGGCAGTCAGATTCATCAATGACTCTTCTCTTACTTTAAAACTGGATTATCTATCTCTTCGCCATAAGGTATCATAACTGTGACTGGTGGGTGTGGAGGGAGTTGCCATATGGAGAAGTGGTGGGGGTAATCCAATTTCGGCTGCCAGGCCTCATTACAGAAGATTCTTTCCCACCTACCTTGCAGATAACCCAGTCGGTGTGGTGGGACGAATTGTTTGAGCCCTTTATTCCCAAGAGGGAATTGGGCAAGTGTGTATATATATATATATATATATATATATATATATATATATATATATATATATATATATATATATATATATATATATATATATATATATATATATACACACACACACACAGATAGATAAATAGATATTGGCCACAATCCCTATTGTAAGGAAGGTGGCCGAGTCAAATCACACATTCACCAGAAACCAAACATGCTTTGAACACTCCCTTCAGCTCCTTAGGGATAAATATTTTTCCACAACCCTCCCCACTCCGCTTGCTTGGATCACCCAGGAAAAGTGATTAAGGATCTTTTACTGTGGGGCTCATCAGCCACAGGAAATTTACTACATCTCTTCATCGCATAGCAATCCCGCCACACCCACTCACTCCAGTTTCCTGAGCTAGCAGCGCAAGAAACTGCTTTAGCTTGCATCACCTATTCACAATCTTTTCTCCATTCTTTTCTATCTCTGCATTCTCTCTTTTCTGCTCGTCTGACGTACCATGTGCATCCAATGCTCTGTCCATCCTACTCTACTGTCTCAATCTAGGCCCTCTGCAGTCCACACTCTAGGCTCTGTTCATCCTACTCAGCTGTCTCATTCTAGACTCTCTGCACTCACACTCTTTGTTACTCGTTATTGACTCATTCTTTCCACATGTCCCAACCATCTCAACACTCTCTGATCTAATCTAACAGCCTTCTTTCAATACTCGTTCTCTGTCTCACCTCCTCATTTCTCACTCTTATCAAAATCTTATATCCATTACATTCAGCTTGTTCATTTCATCCTTCCTTGTATTGTAAGTCTCTGCTCCATATTATGCCTTTAATACAATCACTCTTCCAGATATCTATCTCTTTGCATTAATTCTTTAATATCTCTCATATCACTCTTTCTTCTACTCTCAACTCCGATTTGCAGAGAATATCTGAGTGGGGCACCCAAAATTTAGTTAGATTAAATTCCTCCAAGACATTTTCTGGCTATCTTTCTATCTTTTCCTCCAGATAGCCCTATTGTCTTCGAAACTAACGAAATTTTCCCTCTTAATTCTTGTAGCGTGTTAGGAATCCAGATAGCCTCTAACTTTTCTTGGATGAATCACATAATACAAATATCAAAATCTGCTTCCAAAAAGTTGGGGGTTCTGTTTCGTTTTCGTCGTTACTTTTCCTCTTTACAGTAACATAAGATCTATGAAGGTATTATCCGTCCCTGCTAAGCATACTCTCACACATCTGGGGGGCTTTTTCTTATACGTATCTCCTGGAAAGGGTTGAATCAAAGGCAGTCAGACTGACTCTTCTCTTACTTTAAATCTGGATTCTCTTTTTCTTCGCCATAAGGTATCATACTTTTCTCTTTTTCTATCGCTACTACTTCCATTGCTGCTCTGATGAGTTTGCGAGTTGCATCCCTACCCCACTGCAGAGTCCGTGTATCACTCACCAAGCGGCTTCATCTCACAGGTACTGTGTGGAGATATGTAGCTCGCGGATTAATCGGTGCAGCAACTGCTTCTTCCCCTCCACCTCCAGACAGACTCTAGAAGTCTCTTCCTCCTTCTATCTTTCCTAATTCTTATAAGTTATCTTTCTTAAAAAAGCGGACCTATCGTCATCTCAGGGTCTAATCCTAGCATATCTCTCGGTCCTCATTACTTTGACTAAGTTATTCAGTCAGTCCTCTTCCTATTGTGAAT
>JAXCGZ010023013.1:12500-27500 GCA_037179515.1 Halocaridina rubra
TACACCACAGAAGGTTAAAAGGAATCCAACCTTATAGCTTATATCTGCTATACTTAGGAATGAACGCATTCTAACTGAATGCCACTATGTTCATATTACAGATTCCCCAACCTCACTCTTGGCTTCATTTTAGCATTTATTTCAATTCCCAATCTCATTCGGGCCATGAAATAACCAATTAAGCACATTACATATGTGAAAACATGAATCATTTTTTACCCCGACCGGGACTCGAACCTAGGACTTATGATTACTAAGTCAAGACGCTACCACTACACCACAGAAGGCCTCTTTGCTTATATATTCTACTATTAATGTTCACTTATATATTCGCTTGTGCTTAACAAAGGATCCAGTTAGGACCCGAGATATAATGTTATTTTCTCTCTCTCTCTCTCTCTCTCTCTCTCTCTCTCTCTCTCTCTCTCTCTCTATATATATATATATATATATATATATATATATATATATATATATATATATATATATATATATATATATATATATATATATGTTTGTATGTGTGTATATATATATATATATATATATATATATATATATATATATATATATATATATATATATATATATATATTTTTTTTTTTATGAGTGTAACACCGGGACAAGCAGAAACTGCCCTCATCAATAAAGGCTCGGGCACGAGAAAATACCAAAACGAAGGAGAAGAAAAAGGTTAAGGGCAAGACAGAGATGAGGTAATGTCACACAAAGACAGAAAAAACAGTCAAAGTACAGAGGACCCAGAGATATGGAGGGCTAGGCTCTGAGATGACGATGGATCTGCTTTTTGAAGGATGAAAGGTCATAAGAATTAGGAAAAACAGAAGGAGGAAGAGAGTTCCAGAGTCTGGAGGTAGATGGGAAGAAGCAGTCACTGCACCAATCAATCCGCGAGCTACAAATATCCACACAGTACCTGTGAGATGAGGCCCTTGGCGAGTGTTACACGGCCTCGGCAGTGGAGGAGGGATGCAATTCGCCAACTTATTAGAGCATCGATGGAAGTAGTAGCGATAGAAAAGCGAAAGGGAAGATACCTTACGGGGAAGAGAGAGAGAATCCAGGTTAGAAGTAAGAGAAGGATCATTAATGAGTCTGACTGCCTTAGATTCAACCCTATCAAGAAGATAAGTAAAGGAAGAAGCACCCCAGATGTGTGAGCAGTATTTAAAGCAGGGGCGGATAAGACCTTTGTAAATTTTAAGTAACCACAATGAGGAAAAGTAATGACGAAAGCAAAACAAAGCCCCCAATTTTTTGGATGAAGCTTTAGAAATCTGGATTATGTGATTCCTCCAAGACAAGTTGGAGGCTATATAGATTCCTAATATGTTGATAGAGTTAAAAGGGTAAAGTTCATTAGTTTCGAAGACAATTGGGTTATGAGGAGGAGAAGAAGATAAAGAGATAGCCAGAAACTGCGTCTTGGAGGCATTGAATTTAACTAAATTTTGAGTGCCCCATTCAGATACTCTCTGCAAATCGGAGTTAAGAGTAGAAGAATGAGTGATACGAGATTGATTACGAGTAACAGATGAAGGTTGTGAAGAAAAGGCAGAGGAAAAGTGAAGGGTAGAATCATCAGCAAAGGCATGAAGAAGAGAAGAAGATGGGGATAGTAGAAGATCATTGATGAAGAGAAGGAAGAGAGTAGGTGAAAGAACAGAGCCCTGTGGAACACCACTGGTAACAGAGAAAGGGCTAGATGTCGTGCCATCAATAACTACAGATATAAAATGGTCAGTAAGAAACCTGGAAATCAGAGAACAGAAAGAAGGGGTAAAGCCATAGGCAGGGATTTTGGCCAACAGAGCCTTGTGCCAGACTCTGTCAAAAGCCTTAGAAATATCAAGGGTAACGAGAAAGGATTCTCCATAGTTCCTAAGAGATGACCATACATGAGTAAGATAGGACAGGAGATCACCAGTGGATCTTGCCTTTCGGAAGCCGTACTGGTAATCGGAGATAAGTGAGTTAGATTCAAGGCATTTCAAAAAGTGAGCATTGAGCAAAGATTCGAAAACTTTAGGAATAGAGGAAGTTAGAACAATAGGTCGGTAGTTTGAAGGAATAGAGCGGTCACCCTTCTTAGGAACAAGTTGAACTAGAGCATGCTTCCAAGATGAAGGATAGATACTGGTTGACAGAATGAGGCGAAAAAGACGGCAAAGCACGGGAGCCAGTTCATCTGCAAACTCCTTAAGGAACCTTGCAGGGATACCATCGGGACCAGATGCCTTGTTCGTCTTTAGCGAGCGAAGAACCTTATGAACCTTGCATGAAGAAAGGATAAGAGAGGGCATAGGGTTAGAGAGGGGAAAAGACTGAGGAACAGGTGCACTGGAATCGTTGATAGAAGAGTTGGCAGAAAAATGAGAGCCAAAGAGAGTGGCTTTGTCAGTGGAAGAGCAAGTTATAGAACCATCAGAATGAATGAGAGGGGGAAAGCTTGAGATACAGAAGTTTTTGGAGAAGTTTTTGGCTAAGGACCAAAAGCATTTGTCAGTAGGAGAGGAGTTAAAATCATCAACTGTCCCTCTTATAAAGGAAGCCTTAAACCTTCGAATCTGAGCATAATAAAAAGCTATAATAAAAGCAGAGCGAGTTAAATCGGAAAGAGAGGCTAGGTAAGATCGGTGAGCCTGATTCCTAGTTTGGATAGCCATGGAGCAGGCATGGTCAGACCAAGGTTTAGGGGGAGAGAAAGTCTTTGTAGAAGAGGGGATGTACGCCTCCATTCCCGCGGTCATGATATCATCAACTTTTAGAGCTACCCGATCAGGGGTGTGGCACCGAAAGCAGTAGTCATCCCATGGGAAGTTAGAGAGAATGTTTCGCAAATTTTCATGTTGGGTACGTACGAAGTGCCAAAGGCGGCGCTGAGTAGGAGGGATTGGTGGTGGGGGAGCGAAAATATATATTTATATATATATATATATATATATATATATATATATATATATATATATATATATATATATATATATATATATATATATATATGGTAGGAAAAGCCCATTAAATAAAACAACGAAAATATATATATAAAAAGTACTTATTAATTTCTTGACCTAAACTGGTCACTTTGAGAAGGTGACCAGTTTAGGTCATTTATATATATATTTTCGTTGTTTTATTTAATGGGCTTTTCCTACCATTTTAGACTGTATGTTAACAGTTCAGTGTTAGTAATATATATATATATATATATATATATATATATATATATATATATATATATATATATATGAATCATTTTTTCCCCCACCGGGACTTGAACCTAGGACTTATAATTACTAAGTCAAGGCGCTACCAACTACACACCACAGAAGGTTAAAAGGAATCCAACCTTTATAGCTTATATCTGCTATACTTAGGAATGAAGCCATTCTATCTGAATGCCACTATGTTCATATTACAGATTCCCCAACCTCACTCGTGCCTTCATTTTTGCATTTAATTCAATTCCCAATCTCATTCGGGCTATACAGTAACCAAATAAGCACATTACATATGTGAAAACATGAATCAATTTTTACTCCCGACCGGGACTTGAACCTAGGACTTATGATTACTAAGTCAAGGCGCTACCAACTACACACCACAGAAGGGTAAAAGGAATCCAACCTTATAGCTTATATCTGCTATACTTTGGAATGAACGCATTCTATCTGAATGCCACTATGTTCATATTACAGATTCCCCAACTTCACTGGTGGTTTCATTTTCGCATTTAATTCAATTCCCAATCTCATTCGGGCTATATAATAACAAATAAACATATTGCATATGTGAAAACATGAATAATTTTGTTACCCCGACTGGGACTTGAACCTAGGACATAATTACTAAGTCAAGGCACTACCAACTACACACCACAGAAGATTAAAAGGAATCCAACCGTATAGCTTATATATGCTATACTTAGGAATGAATGCATTCTATCTGAATGCCACTATGTTCATATTACAGATTCCCCAACCTCATTCGTGGCTTCTTTTTTGCATTTAATTCAATTCTCAATCTCATTCGGCTTATACAATAACCAAATAAGCGCATTTCATATGTGAAAACATGAATCATTTTTTACCCCGACCGGGACTTGAACCTAAGACTTATAATTACTAAGTCAAGGCGCTACCAACTACACACCACAGAAGGTTAAAAGGAATCTAACCTTATAGCTTATATCTGCTATGCTTAGGAATGAACGCATTCTATCTGAATGCCACAGTGTTCATATTACAGATTCCCCAACCTCAATCGTGGCTTCATTTTCGCATTTAATTCAATTCCCAATCTCATTCGGGTTATACAATAACCAAATAAGCACATTACATAAGCGAAAACTTGAATCATTTTTCACCCCGACCGGGACTTGAACCTAGGAATTATAATTACTAAGTCAAGGCGCTACCAACTACACACCACAGAAGGTTAAAAGGAATCCAACCTTATAGCTTATATATGCTATACTTTGGAATGAACTCATTCTATCTGAATGCCACTATGTTCATTACAGATTCCCCAACCTCACTCGTGGCTTCATTTTTGCATTTAATTTAATTCCCAATCTCGTTCGGCCTATACAATACCCAAATAAGCACATTACATAAGTGAAAAC
Organism: Halocaridina rubra; assembly: GCA_037179515.1. NCBI lineage: Eukaryota > Metazoa > Arthropoda > Malacostraca > Decapoda > Atyidae > Halocaridina > Halocaridina rubra. The sequence continues at coordinate 17,146 of JAXCGZ010023013.1, forward strand.
ATGAATAATTTTTTACTCCAACCGGGACTTGAACCTAGGACTTATAATTACTAAGTCAAGGCGCTACCAACTACACACCACAGAAGTTTAAAACTAATCCAAGCTTATAGCTTATATATGCTATACTTAGGAATGAATGCACTGTATCTGAATGCCACTATGTTCATATTACAGATTTCCCAACCTCACTCGTGGCTTCATTTTTGCATTTAATTCAATTCCCAATCTCATTCGGGCTATACAATAACCAAATAAGCACATTACATATTTGAAAATATGAATAATTTTTTACCCCGGCCGGGACTTGAACCTTGGACTTATAATTACTAAGTCAAGGCGCTACCTACTACGCACCACAGAAGGTTAAAAGGAATCCAATCTTATAGCTTATATCTACTAAACTTAGGAATGAACTCATTCTATCTGAATGCCACTATGTTCATATTACAGATTCCCCAACCTCACTCGTGGCTTCATTTTCGCATTTATTTCAATTCCCAATCTGATTCGGGCTATACAATAACCAAATAAACACATTACATAAGCAAAAACATGAATAATTTTTTACCCCGGCCAGGACTTGAACCTAGGAATTATAATTACTAAGTCAAGGCGCTACCAACTACACACCACAAAAGGTTAAAAGGAATCCAACCATATAGCTTATATCTGCTATACTTAGGAATGAACTCATTCTATCTGAATGCCACTATGTTCATATTACAGATTCCCCAACCTCACTCGTGGCTTCATTTTTGCATTTAATTCAATTCCCAATCTCATTCGGGCTATACAATAACCAAATAAGCACATTCCATATGAGAAAACATGAATCATATTTTACCCCGACCGGGACTTGAACCTAGGACTTATAATTACAAAGTCAAGGCGCTACCAACTACACACCACAGAAGGTTAAAGGGAATCCAACCTTATAGCTTATATATGCTATACTCAGGAATGAACGCATTCTAGCTGAATGCCACTATGTTAATATTACAGATTCCCCAACCTCACTCGTGGCTTCATTTTTGCATTTAATTTAATTCCCAATCTCGTTCGGGCTATGCAATACCCAAATAAGCACATTACATATGTGAAAACATGAATAATTTTTTTACCCTTACCGGGACTTGAACCTTGGACTTATAATTACTAAGTCAAACTGCTACCAACTGTACACCACAGAAGATTAAAAGGAATCCACCCTTATAGCTTATATCTGCTATACTTTGGAATGAACGCATTCTATCTGAATGCCTCTATGTTCATATTACAAATTTCCCAACCTCACTCGTGGCTTCATTTTTGCATTTAATTCAATTCCCAATCTCATTTGGGCTATACAGTAACCAAATAAGCATATTACAAATGTGAAAACATGAATCATTTTTTACCCCGACCGGGACTTGAACCTAAGACTTATAATTACTAAGTCAAGGCGCTACCAATTACACACCACAGAAGATTAAAAGGAATCCAACCTTATAGCTTATATCTGCTATACTTAGAAATGAACTCATTGTATCTGAATGCCACTATGTTCATATTACAGATTCCCCAACCTCACTCTTGGCTTCATTTTCGCATTTAATTCAATTCCCAATCTCATTCGGGGTATATAATAACCAAATAAGCACATTACATATGTGAAAACATGAATAATTATTTACCCTGCCCGGGAATTGAACCTAAGACTTATAATTACTAAGTCAAGGCGCTACCAACTACGCACCACAGAAGATTAAAAGGAATCCAACCTTATAGCTTATATATGTTATACTTAGGAATGAACGCATTCTATCTGAATGCCTCAATGTTCATATTACGGATTCCCCAACCTCACTCGTGGCTTTATTTTCGTATTTAATTCAATTCCCAATCTCATTCAGGGTATACAATAACCAAATAAGCACATTACGTTATGTATGTATGTATATATGTATGTATGTATGTACGAATGTATGTATGTATGTATGTATATGTAATTACGATCAGCATTTTAAACCAGGCATCCTCCTTCAGCATAACTGAGTTGGCCAATTGGTGGCTTATAAAGTCACTTAATGGTCACTTGTTGAAATAACTAAACATTTTGAATTTTCTGATTCAAAGAGTAGTTTCCCAAAAATTCACTTCTCCCAAGCGCAAGCCCATCTATTTATAGAATGATGCACATATTTGCAAGCAAGAATTCTCCTGGATAATCACACCTGTATCTCATTTTTATTCCAAAGAGTGATCATTTAAAAATCCTGTCTTCTGTAGTTTGCTTGATATTGAGGGAGGATTGGAAAATGAAGCTGTTTTCCTTGGAAACGATCATACTTTAGGTGAAATTCTACTCCAACTGAAACTGGAGATAAAGTCTCTTTAGTAATTCCTGGTTGACTCTCAGTGGTAACTGATAATTATAATCTTTAATGTCAAAGAAGTTTGTTTCCTCGCCTAGATGCCTCTTGAATTCTCATCCAACGCTCCTTCCACATGGAGATACAAGTTCTCTAAAATCTGCATCTTAGCACAGTAATTATGTGTCTTAGGTTCGAGCCCTGGTCAGGGGTAAAATATGATTCATGTTTTCACATATGATAATGTGTTCCTCTGATTATTATTGATACCCAGATAGCTTGGGATTGGAATTAAATGCGAAAACGAAACCACGAGTGAGGTTAGAAGAAGCTGTAATATGAAGAAAAAGGCATTCAGAAAGAATGCATTCATTCCTAGTATAGCAGTTAGCTGTAAGGTTTGCTTTTTCTTTAGACCTTCAGTGGTGTAGTTGGTAGCGCCTTGGTCAGAGGTAAAATATGATTCATGTTTTCACATAGGTTAATGTGTTTATTTGATATATATATATATATATATATATATATATATATATATATATATATATATATATATATATATATATATATATATATATATGGCCTAATTCCCCCTTGAAAGGGGGGTGGCCATGCTAAAAAAACATTCATTCACCAAAATCTACCCATACCTCAACCACTCCTCTTAACTCCTCGGGGATAAAGGGTTGCCACGTTTCACCCCCTTCCACCCTGCTTAGGTCATCCACAAGGTAGGCAGGCAAGGATAGTCTACAATGAGACCCGACAGCCGCACATGGTTTACCCCCACCAGTCCATCACATGGCAATTCCCCTCACATCCATCCATCACAGTTCACTGAGCTAGCAGGTGCGAAATATCCCTTTGGCTCGCTTCATCTATGCACAATCTTCCTCCACTCATTCTTATCTCTTGCACGCACTCTTCCCTGTTCCACTGACATTCCACGTGCAATCAAGCGCTTTTCATGGCATCCATCCATCTCATTCTAGATTTCCCTCTTGACCTAACTCCAATCACATCTACACTCCACCCTCTCTTCACTATTCGTTCATCACTCATCCTTTCCATGTGTTCAAACGCTCGTTCCTTTCCATGTGTTCAAACGCTTGATCTTTGTCTGACATCCTCATTTCTTACTCTATCTATTGTAGATACACCAATTATTCTTCTCAAACACCTCATCTCCATTATATTCAACTTGTTCCTTTCATCCTCTCTTGTATTCCAGGTCTCTGCTCCATATAATGCTGTCGGCACAATCACACAGCTTCATATATCCTCTTTGCAGTCATTCCCAAATATCTATTTCTCATTACACTTTCCAACCCACCTAGACATTTACTTGCTTCCCTCACTCTGTAATTTACCTCTACATCCAATCATCCACTTCTTGGTACATGCATTCCCAGATACTTAAATCTCTGAACTACTTCAAGCAACTCCCCATTCACTCCTACGTTCAATCTGTTAACATTAACACTCTTTCATTTACTTCCTTTACCATTCCATCCATATACATATTAAACAACCATTGTGACATTACACAACTTTGACGTAACGCTACATTCACCTTAAACCGAACACTCATACCATTCCCAGCTCTCAAACATGCTCTACCCTTCATGTAAGAACTCTTCACTGCATTCAACAAACTTCCACTTATTCCATACAGTTGCAACACACTCCACAGCCCCTCTCTATCTACCCTGTCATACTCTTTCTCTAAGGCCCCTAAAATCCATAAAAGTGTCCCTACCTTTCTCCAAGAACTTCTCACAAACCTGTCTTACCACAAACACCTGATCCACACATCCTCTTTCTCTCCTGAATCCACACTGTTCTTCCCCAATCAGTCTCTCTGTACCTTTCCTATTTCTCTCGATTAACACTTCCATATACATTACCAACTACACTCAACAAACTAAATCCTCTAAAACTACTATACTCATACTTATCTCCTTTCCATTTGTATAGTGGAACTACACATGCACTCCTCCAATCAACTGGGACCCTCCCTTTCCTGAAACATACATTCAAGAACCTAACCATTCATTCTACTAATGCCTCCCCATCTTTTGACAAGCACTCAACATGATACTCATCTATCCATGGTGCTTTACCTGCTTTCATTGCTCTCAGTGCCAAATATACCTCCTCTCTTGTTAATTCTCTATCATTAGCATAGCCTAACATTGGCATTCTCAATTCATTTTCCAAAACCACAATCTCTGCCTCGCTATCATCTTCCTAATTTAGCAGGGTCTTGAAATATTTAGCCCATCTCAATCTCACATGTATTTCATCTACTAGTAACAAGCTGGCTTCGCATTCACGAGGTCGGCAGATCGGTTCCCGTCCAAGACCGAGAGTTTAATCTGTTTACTGGGAGGTTACTCCTATGGCTGGGCACCACTGTGGGGGGATAGGGCTTGCCCCGGCTGACATTTTAAACTAAGTCTTGATTTTATATAATTGTAATTCAAGCACTTTAGTCATCTTTTAACTTCTTGATGAACACCTCCAACTTACTATGTTCCGATTATATGCATTACCCCGGTCAGGGGTAAAATATGATTCATGTTTTCACATATGTTAATGTGTTTATTTGATTATCATTGATACCTATATAGCAAGGGACTTGAATTAAATGCGAAAACGAAGCCATGAGTGAGGTTGGGAAGAAGCTGTAATATGAACTAAAAGGCAGTTAGCTGCATGGTTTTCTTCTTCTTTTAGACCTTCTGTGATATAGTTTGTAGCGCCTTGGCAGAGTAATTATGTGCCTTAGCTTCGAGTCCTGGTCAAACGTAAAATGTGATATATATATATATATATATATATATATATATATATATATATATATATATATATATATATATATATATATATATATATATATATATATATATATACCGACATCGCTCTGGAAATTCTTTCTAATGTCCACTATTTTAATAAAAATTATTCGATTATCAGGTAACATCACCTATGTCAGTGACTAAGATAATAATAATAATAATAATAATAATAATAATAATAATAATAATAATAATAATAATAACAATAATAATAATAATAATATTAATAATAATTATAATAATGATGTTGATAATAATAATAATAATAATAATAATAATAATAATAATAATAATAATAATAAAGATAATAATATTAATAATAATAATAAAAATAATAATAATTATTGTTCCGGTTTGACGTCACGGATTCCCTTTTCTACCAAGGGTTAGGACGGTTGCCTTCTTGCGAAGGACTTGTTTTGGCAGATATAATCGTTTCCCTGAGTGCATGCCCTTGTTAGCCTCAGACCTTGACGGGGCGCGAACCCTCGATCTGACGCCTCAGAGTCGCGGACGCTACCGCTTTAGCCATGGTGACTACTACTACCACTACTACTACTACTACTACTACTACTACTACTACTAATAATAATAATAATAATAATAATAATTATTGTTATTATTATTATTATTACTTTATTATTTGTATGCCTACCATCTTTCATAAGAACGTATTTGGTTACAACTTTTAGTTAAAAAAAAAAAAAAAAAAAAAAATATATATATATATATATATATATATATATATATATATATATATATATATATATATATATATATATATATATATATATATATATATATATATGTGTGTGTGTGTGATTACCTAATTGTGATTACCTAATTGTGTTTACGGGAAAGAGCCCAAAGCTCGTATCTTCCCGTCTCCTCATCGGTTCCATTTTAGACTTAGTGATACTTATCATACCTGTCCTTAAAACTATGGATTGAGATAGCATTAACTACCTCCTCGCTTAGCGAATTCCAATTATCAACTACTCTTACACTGAAAAAGTATTTCCTTACATCCTGCAAACAAGTTTTCTTACGAAGCTTCAAACTATGACCTCTAGTTCTAGAGCCAGCCACATCAAAATATCGATCCCTATCCACTCTATCATAACCATGAAGGAATTTAAAGACTGTCACCATATCCCCCCTCACTCTTCTAGCTTCCAGTGATGGTAAGTCTAATTCCCTCAGCCTCTCATCATAACTGAGATTGCGTATTTCTGGCACCAGTTTCGTGGCATATCTTTGAACTTTTTCAAGCTTAGCTATGTGCTTTTTCAAGTGCGGATTCCAAAAGGGGGCTGCATATTCGAGCTTTGGCCTCACATAGGTTACATAAATATTTCTGAACATTTCCTTGTCCATGTGCCTGAAGGCTACCCTTACATTTGATAAGAATGCATATGCTGCCCTTACTATGCCATTTATATGTATTTCTGGAGACAAATCTGCCACTATGTTTACTCCTAGATCTCTCTCATTTTCTGTCTCTTGAAGTTGTACTCCAGCCACCGAGTAGTCAAGCTTGGGCCTTCTTGCACTTGTACCCATTCTCATTACCTTACATTCTGAAGTACTGAATTTCATTAGCCACTTTTCTGACCGCTCATGCAGATTATTTAGATCCTCCTGAAGTTCTCTACCATTGTTCTCGTTTTTTACTTTCTTCACAATCTTTGCATCATCTGCAAACATATTCATGAATGAATTTACAGACTCTGGTAGGTCATTTACATATACAAGGAACAAAAGTGGCCCTAAAACTGAACCCTGTGGAACTCCACTACTAACTCTTCTCCATTCAGACACTGAGTGTCTTACTCTAACCCTCTGTTCCCTTCCTTCTAAGTAAGTTTTTATCCATTCCAAAACATTCCCACCTATTCTAGCCATTGATTGCAGCTTCCTAATAAGTCTCCCATGTGGAACAGTGTCAAACGCTTTCTGGAAGTCTAGGAATATGCAGTCTGCCCAGCCCTCTCTTTCCTGTAAGATTTGGCTTACCTCATCATAAAATTCTAATAAGTTTGTTACTGTTGATCTACCTTCTCTGAAGCCATGTTGCCTCACTGACAAAAAGTTGAAGGATTCCAAGTGAAGAGAGATATGTTTCCTTAGTAGTTTCTCCATAACTTTGCAAACTATGCTGGTCAAGGAAACTGGTCTATAGTTCAGAGCCGTATCCCTCCTTCCCTTTTTGAAGATAGGTATCACATTTGCTTGTTTCCAGCATCTTGGAATCTCCCCCGACTCCAGTGACTCCTTAAATATGATACTTAGTGCCACTGATATTGTGTTTGCGCATTTTTTAAGCACATGAGGGGATATGTCATCAGGACCTGTAGCTTTATGAACATCTAAATCCATCAGCGCTTTGCATACCTCTGTGGCTGTAAGGTTGATGTTCTCTAATGCCGGCCCTTGAGCTTCTATCACTGCAATCTGAGGGGGTGGGGTATTTTCTACTGTAAATACTGACTGAAACTCCTTGTTCAATTCTTTGCAGATCTCTTCATCCGTCTCAGTGATGCTTCCATCCGCTCTCTTTAGCCTTAAAACCTGTTCTTTTACCTTCAGTTTTCCTCTGATAAAGCTGTGGAAAAGCTTGGGATTTTCTTTAGCCTTCCTGGTGATGTCCCTCTCATAGTCTCTCTCTGCCTCTCTCCTTTTACTTAGGTAGTCATTTCTTGCTCTTTTGTAGGTTTGCCAGGCATTTATGTTTTTTCTCCTCCTATACCTTTTCCAGCATTTGTCTCTCCACTCCTTAGCTCTTTTACACCCATTATCGAACCATTTCTCTCTGGCATGAATTACACCTACTTTGGTGAGAGGTATGCAGCAATCTACTATCTTCCCATATTTCTCACAAAAGATGTCATACATTTCTTGTACAGATTTGTTGTAAAATAAGGTTCTCCAGTCAATAACTGCAAAAAGCTCATTCATTTTGATGTAATCTCCTTTCCGATAGTTCCTCCTCATGTCCTCAGTGCCTCTACTCTCAGGAAGAATATCTTCAATGATATACTCCATCAACAACACACAGTGGTCACTCTTTCCAATTGGTGGTTCATACTCAATTTTTTCAATATCCAACACATTATCTGTGAACACTAGATCAAGTAGTGATGGCTCATCCCCACCCCTGGCCCTTGTTGGTTCCATTACATGTTGGTGTAGGAAATTCCCTTGTACGCAATCTAGGAATCTTGCCCCGAATGAGTCCTCACCACTGTGTGGGTCAAGATTTATCCAATCTATCTCTTTATGATTAAAGTCTCCCATAATCAAAATCCTACATTTTTTTTCCCGTGCCATGTTAACAACTGAGTTTATGACTTCAATAGTACCTATATGACTTTCCTCATAAACTTCAAGCCTATTTTGGTTCCTTGGTGGGTTGTATACAACAGTTATTATAATGCTCTCTGACCCAGTATTTATGCGAGCAACAAGAAATTCCTTGAACTCACTTTCTATAGCCAAGTTTATTTCTTCGACTTGAATCCTTTCACTTATGAGCAGTGCTATCCCTCCACCAGTCCTCTCAGATCTTTCAACCCTTAGTATTCTGAAACCCTTAGGAAAAACTGTGACACTGTTTATGTCCTCACTCAACTTAGTCTCTGTAATTGCTACTATATCTGCCTTACTGTTGTGAATCCTATCTTTTAATTCTACTGCCTTACCAGCTAATCCATCAGCATTTGTGTATAACAATCTTAATGAGGCCCCATCCCCTGATCTTCTGTCATTATCTTCTTTATCTCCCCTTTGTCTGGAAGAACTCTGTATTGAAAATTTTTCTTCTGTTCTTCATTTCTTTCATCATTTAACCTTCTTGCCTCTTGCAACAAGTTTTTGATCTTTCCCATCTTTCCCATGTGTGTGTGTGTGTGTTGTTGTTGTTGTTGTTGTTGTTGTTGTTGTTGTTGTTGTTGTTGTTGTTGTTTTTCTCCTAATTGTGCTTACGGGAAAGAGCCCCAAGCTCGTAAGTTCCCGTCTCCTGATCGGTTATATTTTTTTTTTACTTTGTATGTTTGTGTGTGTGTAATTACCTTATTGTGCTTATGGAATTGAGCCCATAGCTCGAAACTTCCTGTGTCCTGGTAGGTTCCATTTTGTACTTAGTGATACATATCATACTTGTCCTAAAAATTATGGATTGAGTTAGCATTAACTACATCCTCGCTTACCGAATTCCAATTATCAACCACTGTTACACTAAAAAAGCCCTTCCTTACATCCTGCAAAGAAGTTTCCTTACGAAGCTTCAAACTATGACCTCTAGTTCTAATGGCAGCCATATCAGTATATCGATCCCTATCCACTTTGTCATAACCATGAAGAAATTTAACAATCGTAACCATATCCCCTTTCATTCTTCTTGCTTAGAGTGATGGTAAGTCTAATTTTCTCAGCCTCTCATCATAATTGAGATTGCGTATTTCTAGCACCTTTTTCGTGGCATGTTTTTGAACCTTATCCAGCTTAACTACGTGCTTTTTCAATTGCGGATTTCAAAAGGGGGCTGCATATTCAAGCTTTGCCCTCACATAGGTTACATAAATATATCTGAACATGTCCTGGTCCATGTGCTTGAAGGCTACCCACACATTTGGAAGAGAGCATTTGCTGCCTTTACTATGCCTTTTATATGCATTTCTGGAGACAAGTCGGCCAGTATATTTACTCCTAGATCTTTCTCATTCTCTTGAAGTTCTACTCCTGCCATTGAGTAGTCAAGTGTGGGCCTTCTTGCACTAATACCCACTCTGTGTGTGGGTGGGTGTACAAGGTTGGAAATAATCATGATTATATTTGAAATCATAAAAAAAAATCTATTTTTATTAAATCGAATTTTTTTAATTTAAATCAGCTCTGATCTTTACTACACCGACCACAGTACTCAACCGCAAAAGAGAGCAGGATAACAACTAATTTCTACATCTGTTCATATAGGTTGTACAGTTGATCCTCATCTTACATGGTTTTATTAAGTGCAGATTTGAGTATACGTGGTTGAAAAATGTTAACAAAATATAGACTTTAACAAAAATGTTTCCCACTGAAATACATTACTGCAACTACAGGACTGTTTTCACATACATTTATATTGTATTTGGCAAAGTTT
>JAXCGZ010023013.1:32500-77116 GCA_037179515.1 Halocaridina rubra
ACCATATGATCTTAACCGTATAGACGTCATTAATGGAATTAATTTGTAATAATGAAAGTAATTTAATTTTAACAGCATTTACCTTGCTAAGATAATACAGATTAAGTTTTTAAAATGCCTTTATGATTTAGTAATTCCACAGATTATGTGAGATGATTGTAGCAGTAGACGATATTCTGAGAAATGTAATTTCACGTGTGTCATTAGGTAATAGAAGGAGGGTTTACTACTTTTGATACTTAAGATATACTGAATTCGAATATCCAAAATCCTAAGTAAAATTTTTAGTCTTGCCATCCAATGTATTCTTCGTGCCCAGGCTCGGTGGGATCCGTTTTATTTTATTTTCTTTTTTTGGGCCGTCCTGGTGTCACTATAAAAAAAAATACCCTAAACAGAGTAGCTCATAAAGTGCATTTTAAGTTTACATTTTCATGGAACACACATTCTTATCATGTATATACATACACATTTATATTTTACCTAAATTATTAAGTTGTGCCCATTATTCATATGCCCTTTGAACACTGAAGTACAACTAAAGGATAATTATCTGTTGCAGGATATATTATAGATATAAACTTTCAAAGAAGTTGCCACTGTTACTAAATTTATTATTTCCTGCTATTTATTTGCAGCTAAACATGCAAAAGTATCTGTATTATTAGGGTTTGAACATCACATTGTTATTGTCTGGAAGACCCTGTTGTACACCTCAACTCTAATTTGGGACTCTTGTACTCTCAAGGCTTGCATTACTTCTGGTATGCACAAAAAGTAAGCCGGGGGCAAATTTGCTGGTTAAACTTAATGCATCAATATTGGCTATAGTCCTATAGCAACATGTTTCCATCCCATTTATGGTAGAGAAGGAAGGTCAGCCATGGTAATATGAACACTTCTCTATGTCATTACTTGATAATGCACTCACATACTACAGAACTGCAAAACATTACTTGTCGGTGGCAAGGCATCTGGTTTACCAGCCTTGGAGAACAACATATGTCACTGCATTCTATATAAATGATATATTATTCAAACACATGCGCGTGCTCCTTCAGCTTTTATTGTCTTCTCTAGGAGGTTGTGTATGCCCAAATTTTTCATTAACTCATGGTGTCCTATGAGAACTCTCCATTTTCGGTTGATGTGAATTACATGTCTGGTAATTGTGTTACAGCCAGCTATTGCGTGAAATCGTAGTAGTGCTGGGAACAGACTTCTCGGTAGATTGTTCAACACAGTATCAATTTGTTTGTAGCGTTGTTTCTTTTTGTTCTCGCCATTATCCATAAGTGCACATATTATGCTTTTGGAATTGGAAAACCATTATTATAAAAGGAACTCTCAATTGATGTTGTAGCAATTTACTGGAATTGGCTGTTAACACGTGCAACACCAGCCTTGTGTCATGTTACATATCTAAGGATCTTTACAGATTCTACTCAGGTGTCCATTTGACGACCTCACCTCACATGCCTTCCATTCCTCCAGCAACTACAGTTTGTTTGTCCCCTGATACCTGTGAACACAGTTTCTTGGACAACAAATGAGCTATATAAGCTTTATTGCCGTCCAGTAAGAGTTTTAGACTTTGAAAAAGCACATTGGTAGAGTGGCTTTGCTGTGTTTCTTTTGGTATCACACTTGACTTTCCCCTTTGTATTCCTGTCCAACCACAACATTTATCACTAATATTTAGTAGTTGCTCTTCACACTGTGGGGACATGCCAGTCAGCCATATCTCCAAAGGTTTGTAAATTGATAAGCTTCCACCCTAGTTACCGCTAGTGCATTGTTCAGCAATGATAAGGCAAGATGATTTATTGCTAGTGCAGTAGCATCTGGGTAGTTTAAGCTTTTTGATGTTGCATATGCCATAAATTATTTGTTCCTAATGTGGAGTGTATCTTCTGCCTGTGATAGTGAGACTGAGAAAACCCATGTTTTTGCAAAGATGGTAGATTAGCCGGACTACCAGTTTCATATGTAGTAATTAGATGTTGGAGGATATTTCTGTCTGCTACAAGGTTAAAAATTTTGTCTTTACCTTTAGTGACATAATATACTTCATACAGAGTGCCAAATTATGGGGTGTTATTCGTTTAGAGGACCATCTAGAATGAAACATCTGGTTTGTCTTTTTTTTTTTTTAGATTCTCCACCCACGGATGGGTGGAATGGGTCATGGAGGACCAATAGGGCGGTTGCCAGCCGGCACAAGCCCTAACCCCCCCCACTGGTGCCCAGCCACAGCAGTAACCTCCCCAGTAAACAGCTTAAACTCTCTTGCCTGGACGAGGCGCGATCCGTCGACCTCGCGAATGCAAGGCCAGCGCGTTACCACTGTACTAGCCAGAAGGCTTTAGTTTGTCATGTTGCTCTCTTGCTGTAAATCTCTTTTTGTCAAAGTTAAAGATTACCTAAGTTTTTTGACACGATGTACTGCGTCTTGACTTGCTAGTGTAACGTTGTATCTTTCACTCACATATAACACCTGGAAGGTCTACAACTAGAAACCCTCCTCGTAGTTGTTACGCTTTTGTCGTGATTGGCAACTTACTTTTGAAAGTGTTTATTCCCAAGATAATGGTTGTACATTGCATGAGTTTAGCTATATGTGTAATATCTATATATATGACTGTGTTCATCTGAGCAGTGCTAATGTGGTTTTTGGTGACACCAGTGAGTCCGCATCATTTCTGTCTTATGCCATTTATTCCCTTCATGACTTTTTCTTTTTTTAATGAAATTACTTGAACACTGATTTGATCCTTTGACAACAAAACTCCTCTGTGAAACTTTGATGATAAGTACCCTAAAAGTCGGTGCAGATATATAAGACCCCATTTTGCATAGTTCAAGTTGTCTTACCGTTTGAACTATGATAACATCTGAGTGGAAGAATGTAGATGAAGGCTCCAGCCACAATTGCACTGGGCATTCCTGTACTGCAGCATTGTGAAGTTCCCATTCTCAAATTTCCTTTCAGTCTAAAGCTTGAATTTTTTTTTTTCAGCAACCATTGCATATTTAAAATAATGAATTGCATTGTAGTAGCTTGTGTGGCTGCTATGTTCATAATGTGTGCATCGGTCATTATATGAACAATGTATAGGCATCCTCATGCCTCCACAAATGCACTTGAATATATCCACAATAAATTGCAACTACACTCTTGTGAAAAGGAAAAATATCCTAGTTGGTGATCTAATTGATGATTTCCTATTTTGCCAGTCAAAGCTTGAGAAAATTATACATAGACTCAATTTTCATCAACTAATTGCCAAACCTACTCATTTAGCAAGTACAAGTATACCCTCCCTAATGTAAATATAACAAATGATCAAGATCTCATCAGGTCCTCAGAAGTAGTTAATTGCCTTCTATCAGATCATGAACATATATCAGTCATGATAAATGAAAAAAACCTAAAAACATCTACCAAAAAAAAAAACTTCGCTGTGTAAAAATTTATAGTCCAAATGATATCTGTAATAGTTTAATAGACTATGTTCCGAAATTCTACAAGATTCTGAATGCCGACGACGTTGAGACACAGTGCAGATTCTTCTTCTTCGTCTATATCTTTTCCCAGTTTTATGTGGGGTCAATGTTTGAGAAACAGTGCAGATAATGACAACAAACTTCATGTTTTGCTTGAATATTTGTACCCCATTAGTCACACAAAAAATAACCCATCCCCCTGCTCCATGGATGAATGATGAAATCAAAATCAAAATGTCAAATCGAAATAGGATGAAACAAAAGCTAAGCCAAGATCATGATAAATTAAATGAAGAGCAAAATAAACTGTCCAGAAATCATATAAAATCTCTCTTTAAACAGGCTAAAACTAATAACTACAGAAGTATACTCCAATATTGTAAAACTAAAAATATGTAAGATATGGACGATTGTAAGCAATATTGTTCCTAGTTTTAACTTGTCTTGGAGGAATCACATAATCCAAGTTTCTAAATCTGCATCCAAAATATTGGTGGTTCTGTTTCGTTTTCGTCTTTAGTATTCCTCTTTACAGTTACCTAACATCTATAAAGGTCTTATCCGTCCCTGCTTAGAATACTGCTCACACATCTGGGATGGTTCTTCTTATACTTATCTCCTTGATAGGGTTGTATCTCTAACTTCTAATTTGGATTCTCTTTCTCTTCGCCGTAAGGTATCATCCCTTTCTCTTTTCTATCGCTACTACTTCCATCGCTGCTCTGATGAGTTGGCGAGTTGCATCCCTCCCCCACTGCCGAGGCTGTGTAAAACTCGCCAAGCGGCCTCGTCTCACAGGTACTGTGTGGAAATTTGTAGCTTGCTGATTTGTCGCTGCAGTGACTGCTTCTTCCCATCTATCTCCAGACTGTGGAACTCTCTTCCTCCTTCTGTCTTCCCAAACTCTTATAACCTATTTTCCTTCAAAAAGCGAGCTATCGTCATCTCAGGGCCTAATCCTCCATAACTCTAGGTCCTCAGTACATTGACTATTTTTTCAGTCTGTCCTTTTCCTTAGTGTATCATTACCTCATCTCTGCCTTGTCCATATTTTTTTTCTTTTCCTTCGTCTTAATGTTTTCTCGTGCCTGGGGTTGTATTGATGAGGGCAGATTTATTTTTTTTGCCTATCCCGGTGTCACACATAAAAAAGTCATGTGAAAAACTGATAATTTTTTTCAAATATAGGGAAAGAGGTCTATGAAAGCATAAATTCAACCAGCATTCAAGAAAACCAAAGTGAAATAGCTGAAACATTAAATAATCTATGTGCTCTTCTTAAGCCTCAACCTGTAGACATAGTATCAGCAAAATGTATAGTAAAAACTTAGAAAATTAACATGCTTGTGGAGCAAATGAAATGTCTACTATATATTGGGGAGATTCATTACGTCTACTAGATTTCTATATAATTGTGATTATTAATGCCTCGTGACAGGGTACTCCCAGAAGCCTGGAAATATGGAATTGTTTGCCAAGTATTTGAACATGGGAACAATGAGGATCCAAACAACTACAGACCCATTACCCATCTCCAAATTTTATCAAAAGTTATAATGAAAATAGTAGCAAACCAGTTGTATGAATACTTTTCAAGATGGATCTGTTTTCGAAATCCCAACACGGCTCCAGAAAAGGTCTAACTACCCAAACTGTTGCGATACTACAACTGAAGGTTTTTCGAACTTAAATAGGGCTGTCCACGACAGTTCGATGTTAAATCTTCCTTCAGTTACGGTTCTTTTTCTATGCCTACATCAACACTGAATATTGTTGGATATTCATTACACATCTCATATTATCCCTTCACATCTGACAAATCATTACACTCTCCATTTCTGTTTCTGTTTATTTTATATAGTCTTCGTACCCAGACCGGATGAGGGCTGTTTTATTATTTTTTGGCCCGTTCTGGTGTCACAATTATAAAAAAAAAAGCTGCCTTAACATAAGTCACTGACTCATGATGCAAAAACATAGATAACATGAGATCATCACTACTTGCTCTGTTGCCTCTCTAAATCTCTTAACAGGGTCTCTAATCCAATGCTCTTAAGGAAAATTAAAGGTTTCCATAGTTGACTTCTAGTTTAATATGACCCTTCTCTTCTCATTTGGAGTCTCTTTCTCTTCGCCGTAAGGTATCATCCCTTTCTCATTTCTATCGCTACTACTTCCATCACTGCTCTGATGAGTTGGTGAGTTGCATCCCTCCCCCAATGCCAAGCTGCCTCGTCTCACAGGTACTGTGTGGAAATTTGTAGCTTGCTGATTGGTGAGTGCAACGACTGCTTCTTCCCACCTGCCTCCAGAATCTAGAACTCTCTCTCTCCTTCTGTCTTTCCTAATTCTTATAACCTATCTTCCTTCAAAGAGCGGATCTCTCGTCATTTCAGGGCTTAATCCTGCCATATCTCTAGACCTTCAGTACATTGACTATTCTTTCAGCCTGTCCTTTACCTTTGTGAATCATTACCTCATCTTTGCATTGTCCAATACCTTTTTCTTTTCCTTCGTCTTAATGTATTCTTCGTACCCAGCCATTATTGATGAGGGCAGTTTTCTTGCCTGTCCCGGTGTCACACTCATAATTTAATAGCTGACTAATCACATGGTCAGTAAATATAGAAAAGCATTTATCATCCAAGCTTTCTTCTTGTCCCTCAGGGTTCAGTACTTTGTCCCATACTTTTCAATATAATTATAAATTATTTACAAACTGTTACTCAGAACGCCATGCTTGTCCAATATGCAGATGTTGCCCAGATTTTCTCTGCAAAAATATAGAACATCTTGACCTCCTAATCTCAGAAAATGAGACCACGATTGAAAGAGTAATACAATATTTTATAAGAAATAGACTTAGAGTAACTTCAAGTAAAACTCCAGTCATATTTATCTCATCAAGATCTCTATCACAAACACAAAGACCTAGAAAATAAAATAGGACCTTCCCATGTTACTCCACTTTCTTCTGTTAGGAACTTGGGGCTAATTGTTGACAGTCATATATATATATATTTTTTTATTTCCATGTCGAATTTATATGTCCTAAAGCAAACGGTTTGCTCTTCTTCTTAAATCGAAATATATACTTTTTTTTTTTACAGCCACATCAGGAAAATAAAAGTGGAGACTCTAGTTCTTAGCTGCTCATCCTATTGCTCCATGATATGGAGCTGCTGTAATAAAAGTCAGTTAAGCAAGGTCTAAAAGATTCAGTATTTTGCTGATAAAATCGCTATCAGTCATGACAAAATGTTTAACGAAACAACATAATTTATAAGGAAGTTAAAGTGGTTTAAAGTAGAATACCAAATTAAACTCGACGTGGTGTTGTAAATGTATAAGTTAATAATAGTGCCATACCTAAATGGGTCATAAGTTAATAATAGTGCCATACCTGAATGGGTCATAAGTTAATAATAGTGCCATACTTAAATGGGTTATGAAGATTAATACCGTTAGCAGTTCAGTGGAGAGAAACACTCGACAGTCACAAAAAACAAGAACAAAACTAGCAGACAAAGTCTTGTGTGAAAGGGTCCCAATTTATGGAACAGTCTGCCAGAGGACGTAATTAAAACAGAAACACCACAAAAACTAGAAAAGCTGAGAATGAACATATACACAATAATTTAAAAATGTCAATGTATTATACAGTACCTGTCGGGCATATGTCCCTCCCCCTGGGGCTGAGTAGTAGCCATTTCAAAAACGTCCGTCCTCTCTCCCTCACCCTATATAAGCTAAAACTGTTAGCATACAGCACTAAATGGAAAGGAAGCCCATCAGTGAAGCAACACATAGAAATAATAACACTATATTTCGGGTCCTAATTGGACCCCTTCTCAAGCACTTGAGAAGTGGTCCAGTTAGGACCCAAAATATAACGTTATTTTTTCTGTGTTGTTTCACTGATGGGATTCCTTACCATTTAATGCTGTATGCTAACAGTTTGTGCTTACTCATATATATATATATATATATATATATATATATATATATATATATATATATATATATATATATATATATATATTTTTTTTTTTTTTTAATACCCCATATATTTTTTGTGGAAAAAAGGTATTAATTTTAATTTGAAGTTTAAAAACTTAGTGTGTGCCGAATATAAATACCTTGATATTACTATCTAATTAAAAAGAACTGATTA
This sequence comes from Halocaridina rubra, assembly GCA_037179515.1. Lineage (NCBI taxonomy): Eukaryota > Metazoa > Arthropoda > Malacostraca > Decapoda > Atyidae > Halocaridina > Halocaridina rubra. The sequence continues at coordinate 40,182 of JAXCGZ010023013.1, forward strand.
AGTTACGGAATTATCTTAAAAGCACGGAAAGGGCCATTAAGTCTTTTGACATAAAAGAATCCAAAGAACAAATTGAGAAAGTTGTAAGACTCTGTGTTTGAGTATTTCAGGTCATCCATACTCATCATTCTTTGCATCTTCATTGTTAGACGTTCTAAGTTAGCTCGACTAGAATACCGTCAAAATGATGTTCCTAGTATTATTGAGAATACTTTCAAAATGATATTCCTAGAATTATTTAGAATACTGTCAAAATTGTTCCTAGAATTATTCAGAACAGTTTCAATATGATGTTCCTAGAATTATTCAGAATACTGTCAAAATTGTTCATAGAATTATTCAGAATACTTTCAAAATGATGTTCCTAGAATTATTCAGAATACTTTCAAAATGATGTTCCTAGAATTATTCAGAATACTTTCAAAATGATGTTCCTAGAATTATTCAGAATTATTTCAAAATGATGTTCCTAGAATTATTCAGAATACTTTCAAAATGATGTTCCTAGAATTATTCAGAATTATTTCAAAATGATGTTCCTAGAATTATTCAGAATACTTTCAAAATTATGTTCCTAGAATTATTCAGAATACCGTCAAAATGATGTTCCTAGAATTTTTCAGAATACTTACAAAATTATGTTCCTAGAATTATTCAAAATACTTTCAAAATTATGTTTTTAGAATTATTCAGAATACTTTCAAAATGATGTTCCTAGAATTATTCAGAATACTTTCAAAATGATGTTCCTAGAATTATTCAGAATACTCTCAAAATGATGTTTTAAAATGATCTCATAATATTTCTCTTTTAGCTTAGTAATTTTTGACTGAAGTTACTATAACATAATGTGTTTCAGTTCATGAGAGAAAAATTGTTAGGTTTTAATTTTTTTTTTCCTAAATCATATTACGTGGTTTTTTTTTCGCAATATCGATGATAAATTTGACTCTGATATAACAAACCCAACCAGAGATATTTATTAATTACGACATTTGTCTGTCAACGAATTTATTGACGAATGAAAGTGTAATACATAGTAACAGTAACGTCAGATATGCAGTCTTCGCTTTCATAGGTACAAAATGGCATTGGATAGCCTGAACTTCTTCATTCTATCTATTTAAATGGGAAATTATATTACTGAAGTATGTGTCCATATCTAACTCACTTAATCTTCATATGTACAGTATCAAACTTTTTTAGTACAGAGATAATTTGTGATCTTTTTAATAAATTCCTCGGATTAATTATGTAAGGAAATACTCATGTTTCATAGCACATTTTTCCTTTAGATGTGTTTTGCTGAAATTGTCTTTTACTGGTCTGTGTTATTTACAGAGTTTTACCGAGTATCGAAGACAATAGTTTTGTCCGAGAATGAAGTACTACAGAGATCATACCAAAATATTTTTTTATGTAACTTTCTTTTCTTGATATTTTGGTCATAGGTTCCTTCCTTTCACTGTGCATAGGCATAAAGAGGTAGAAGAATACGCTCATAATATTTTCTGAAATGTTAAAATAATATTATTAACTCTACTATTGCCCTCTATACATAAAATTTTGTATAATTTTTACTTACCGTTTTTGAACTTATCTTTTGTGTTTTCCCAAACACAAAAGTACTCCTCTTTCATGATACAAGACATGTGTGTCACCACCTTATGAAGATTATATTCAAAGTGAAAAAATGTCTTGAATTTGTAATGGGTTTGTGCAAGCATCATATGCCTTCTGTCGTGCATAGTGATTGCATATGCGCATTTGGCTCATCAACTAGCCTACAGTCCAATGATTAAATCTTTGAACTGAAAAGACTATATATATATATATATATATATATATATATATATATATATATATATATATATATATATATATATATATATATATATATATATGATTGATTGATGATTCGGTTTTATTTCACGGACTCCCTTTTCTACCAAGGGCTAAGATGATTGCCTTTTTACGGAGACTTGTTTTGGCAGATGTAATCGTCACCCTGAGTGCATGCCCTTGCTAACCTTAGTCCGTGGCGGTGCGTGAACCCTCGACCTGACACCTCAAAGTCGCAGACGCTACAGCTTTTCAACGGAGACTAATATATATATATATATATATATATATATATATATATATATATATATATATATATATATATATCTACCTTGGCTGTCTCCCCCAATTGGGGGGTAGCCGATATAAAAAAAAAGAAACAATAAGGGGATTACTTTGCTCTATGTGTAATGACGAGGGAGCTAGCGACCGTTCAGATGGCACTGCTGGAGTGCCACAGCCCATCCTCCAGGCTCTTCCACAACCTGTGTCGCTTCATAACTGCCAACTCCCCTACTGTCCCTGCCACAGGGCTACCTCTGTAAGATGCACCCCCATGGTAACAGCAGATGCCCATCAGAGCTGCATCACAGTCGCTTGCCACTCATTCTTATTCCTAGCATGCTCACTTGTTTCCCTCACATCCATTCTCCTATCATTCAGGGCTCTCCTTACTTCATCCATCCACCCAAACCTAGGCCTCCCCCTAGCATTTCTCCCATCAACTATCGCATTCATCATCTTTTTCAGCAGTCTTTCATCATCCATCCTTTCCACATGGTCAAACCATCTCAGAACATTCATATCTACTCTGTCTGCAAATTCTCTCCTCACAACTGTTCTTGCTCTCACCACTTCATTCCTAACCCTATCCATCCGAGATATACCAATCATACTCCTCATGCATTTCATCTCAAATACATCTAGTTTTCGTCTCTTACTTACTTTCATACCCCATTACTCTGATCCATACATCACAGTTGGCACAACCACTCTCTCATACAAAACTTTCATCACTCCTTTCAACACACCCAACACTTTACATCGTTCCTTCACTCTTTGACACACATCTGCTTCCACTCCACCATTTGCAGCTATAACCGAGCCTAAATACTTAAACTGATCAACTTCCTCAAGTGTCTCACCATTCAACATAACATTCAATCCAGCACCATCCTCATTTCTTCTACACCTTATAACCTTACTCTTTCCCACATTCATTCGCAACTTCCTTCTCTCACACACCATTTCAAATTCTGACACTAACTGACACAGTTTCTCCTCTGAATATGCCACCACCACAGTATCATCTGCAAACAGCAACTGATTCAGCTCCCACTCGCTATCATCCCCATCTACCATTCTCAAACCTCGACCACAAACTCGCTCATTCACCTCTCTTACGACTCCATCAATATACAAATTGAACAGCCATGGTGACATCACACATCCCTGTCTCAGTCCAACACTCACTGGAAGCCACTCACTCACTTCATTCCCTACCCTAACACAAGCTCTACTGCCCTCATACAAACTCTTCACTGCATGCAATAGTTTACCATCAATTCCATATAACCTCAAAACATTCCACATTGCCTCTCTATCAACTCTATCATACGCATTCTCAAGATCCAAAAATGTAAAATACACATCGTTACCCTTTGCTAAATATTTCTCACATAACTGCCTAACTATAAAAATCTGATCTATACAACCTCTACCTCTCCTAAAACCACTCTACACTTCCGCGATCACATTTTCTGTCTTATTCCTAATCCTATTAATCAGTATCCTACCGTATACTTTACCTAGCACACTCAATGGACTTGTACCCCTAAAATTACTGCATTCATACACATCTCCCTTACCTTTGTATATGGGCACTATACAAGCAATCACCCAATCCACTGGCACCATTGACAACATAAAGCATATATTAAACACTCTCACTAACCATTCCAATGCAGTCACACCCCCTTCTTTCAACATCTCCGCTCTCACACCATCTATTCCAGGTGCTTTACCTGCTTTCGCTTCATACAATGCCCTTTTCACCTCATCTCTTGTAATCTCTCTCTCATTTTCATCTCCCATTACTGGCACTTGAACACCCCCTACTGCCACTATAGCTGCCTCCCTATCTTCCTCAACATTGAGCAAGCACTCAAAATATTCTGCCCATCTTTTCCTTGCATTGTTCCCTCTTAACATTTGTCCTTTCACAGCTTTCACTGTCTCTTCCATCCTCGATCTACCCTTCCTTACTCTCTTCACTTCCTTCCAATACTTCTTCTTATTCTCCTCATATGATCTACTAAAATCCTGTCCCCACCTAACATTTGCCAACCTCTTCGCTTCCTCTACCTTCTGCTTGGTTTCCACATTTTTCTTACAATATCTTTCATACTTCTTCCTACTTTTACACTGTAGCCATTCCTCAAAAGCCCTCTTTTGCCCTTCCACCTTCATTTTCACCCCTTCATTCCATCACTCGCTGACCCTCCTCATGCCACCTCCAACAAACCTCTTTCCACACACATCTCTTGTTTGTCCCACAAAACATTCTTTCATCAACCTCCATTCCCCCTCTAACTCCCCAACTTCACTTTCATTCACCCTGTCATATGCCACTTTCAACCTGTCCTGATATTCCCGTCTTTTCTCTGGCTTTTTCAACTCTTCCACCTTCACCATTTCCCTTCTACATCCCCCCACTCTATTTCCCCACTCTTTTGCTACTACCACTTTTGTTTCAACCAAATATTGATCAGACATCCCAGCAGCCACACCCCTAAATGCATGCACATCATTCACTCTACCAATCATGCTCTTTGCCACCAACACATAATCCATCAATGTTCTTTCTTTCACTCTCCCATTTGCCACGCTCATCCATGTATACTTATTTATTAACTTCTTGAAAAAATTATTACCAGTCACCAACTCTTGCTCCACACACATATCTAATAGTCTCTCACCACTCTCATTCCATATCAGCTTAGATGACGCTTCTTTCTATTCCACTACGTTATTTACCATCCATTCACTCAGCAATAATGCCACACCTTCTCTTGCTCTCCCCCTTTCAACCCCAGACACCCTACCTGTCACATCACCAAATGCCATTTCTCCTTTTCCTTTCTTCTTCGTCTCACACAATGCCAATACATCCATCCTCCTCCTACCAGACATATATCCTATCTCACATCTTTTGCTCTCTGTCGTACTACAACCACGCACATTTAGACACCCCAAAATTAGTGGGTGGGGAGAAGTTATTCTCCCCTCTACTCCCCTTCTTCTTTGACGTCTCGCAGGAGGTTAATCCAGGGGGGGATTCCCAGTCCTCTCGCCTCGTCCACTTTTACACGCCTCTTACGTCATGCAGGGAATACGTTGGGGCTATTCTCTGATGCCGTGCCCTCCACCACAGGGCACTTATATATATATATATATATATATATATATATATATATATATATATATATATATATATATATATATATATATATATATATATATATACATATATACATATATACATATATATATATATATATATATATATATATATATATATATATATATATATATATATATATATATATAACCAATTAAGCACATTACATATGTGAAAACATGAATAATTTTTTTTACCCCGATCGGGACTCGAACCTAGGACTTATGATTACTAAGTCAAGGCACTACCACTACTCCACAGAAGGTTAAAAGGAATCCAACCTTATAGCTTATATCTGCTATACTTAGGAATGAACGCATTCTATCTGAATGCCACTATGTTCATATTACAGATTCCCCAACCTCACACGTGGCTTCATTTTAGCATTTAATTCAATTCCCAATCTCATTCGGGCCATGAAATAACCAATTAAGCACATTACATATGTGAAAACATGAAGCCACGTGTGAGGTTGGGGAATCTGTAATATGAACATAGTGGCATTCAGTTAGAATGCGTTCATTCCTAAGTATAGCAGATATAAGCTATAAGGTTGGATTCCTTTTAACCTTCTGTTGTGTAGTTGTAGCGCCTTGACTTAGTAATCATAAGTTCTAGGTTCGAGTCCCGGTCGGGGTAAAAAAAATGATTCATATATATATATATATATATATATATATATATATATATATATATATATATATATATATATATATATATATATATATATATATATATAATTATATATTATATATTATGAGGGTGACACTTGGACAGGCAAAAACTGCCCCCATCAATAAAGGTCTGAGCACGAGAAAATGCCAGGACGAAGGAAAAGAAAAAGGCTAAGGACAAGGCAGAGATTAGGTAATATTATACAAAGGAAAACTACAATAAAAAATAGTCAAGGTACAGGGGACATATATGTATGGAGGACTAGGCCCTAAGATGACGATAGGTCCACTTTTAAATGGAAGATATGTCATAAAAACTAGAAAATACAGAGGGAGGAAGAGAGTTCTAGAGTCTGGAGGTAGATGGGAATAAACAGTCACTGCACCGACCAATCCGCAAGCTACAGATCTCCACACAGTACCTGTGAGATGAAACCGCTTGACGAGTGTTTCGGGGCCTTGGCATTGGGGAAGGGATGCAACTTACCAAATCAAAATATATATGTATGTGTGTGTGTGTGTGTGTATGTGTGTGTGTGCGTGTGTGTGTGTGTGTGTGTGTGTGTGTGTGTGTGTGGAGTAAATCTGTGTTTTTAGTCCTTAGATTTCAGCAACATTTTGTGGATTTAAAATTCCGTGGAGTTATTGGCTGCTGCTTTGTAATTTGTTTCTCTTTGTATTCAAATCTTTTTGTTATTTGAAGACCTCAAAAGGCGAAGTGAACACTATCTAAGGGGCCCTTACCTGTTCGCTCATTCATTCTTCTACCTTCTCTTGCCCTTATTCTTTTATTCTCTCTTAATTCCTTCATTCTACCCTTTGTCATGGTGTAGACGCTCGGTATTCTCTTTCTCTGTCTGTTTCTTTCTTGCTTTAGTTTACACATCTGTTTCTCCTTCACTTGACTTATTTGGAGAGCTGGAGTATAATTAGAGATATCTTAAAAAAGGAGACTGCGATTTAGAATGATTGTATGTGTGTATGTTTGTGCCACCCTCTCTGTTCCTCAGTAACTGTGTATACCCTATAATATCTCTCTAATACCCTAACTCTAAAGGGGGGTTTACACGGTCAAATGGTTCGTCGAATGCGGTTCGACAGACAAGTGTTTGAAGTGATGTTTGAACGTGTGAACGGGGTATTTTGTTGTCGAACGTGTTCGACAACCAAATACCCCTTTCACATGTTCGAACATCACTTCAAACACTTGTCGGTTCGACAAACCGTTTGACCGTGTAAACCACCCTCAAGGGCTTTTTTACTCGTGTTCCTGTACGCACTTCCACATGCGCAGCGTTTTAACATTCAGTAGACTTCAGTGGGACCTTTCGCTCGACGTGTTGCACGAGTGTACAACGCAGCGCAAGCGCCCAAGCCAGCAAGGCGTGGAAAACACGTTTCTGTGCGTGTTCGACACTCGCACAGACACGCCCGTGTGAAAGAAGGCTAACGAATGTTTACGTTTGTGCTCATATATCTTCTTCTTCTTCTTCTTCTTCTTCTTCTTCTTCTTCTTCTTCTTCTTCTTCTTCTTCTTCTTCTTCTTCTTCTTCTTCTTCTTCTTCTTCTTTTTATTATTATTATTATTCTCTCTCTCTCTCTCTCTCTCTCTCTCTCTCTCTCTCTCTCTCTCTCTCTCTCTCTCTCTCTCTCTCTCTCTCTCTCTCTCTCTCTCTCTCTCTCTCTCTCTCTCTCTCTCTCTCTCTCTCTCTCTCTCTCTCTCTCTCTCTCTCTCTCTCTCTCTCTCTCTCTCTCTCTCTCTCTCTCCATTTGACATAGCGTGTGATGAGACATTACATTCCATCATCACTGCTCAAATACATACCTTTATTGTTTATCTATTTCCATAAGACACATTCTAACGGTTTAATATCAAACTAATATTATTTTATAAACAGAAGTGTTAACTTATAATCATGAGGTAAGTTATTATAGAATTATTTTAAGAAAAAAATAATCTTCTCAAATAAATATCCTAGGAAAAATTATGATTCATTTTTGAAAATAATCGAAAATGATCAATTTCTCTCATGTAAGCATTAAAAAGAATCTTAGTGTTCTTTGATATGTATGCATATTTGGTAATATAACTATGAATCTGACTATTATTCCACAGTCCATTCTCACCGTTTCTCACCATACACCTGAGTAGATGGTCCTCTATCTGTCAGTCGGCTGACCATGTATGAAGCTCCTCCACTTAGCACCCTCCGCCCATCAAAGGGCTGCTGGGGACTGAGCGCCATTACATTTTGGTCAGCCATGTGTTGCTTGAGCAAAGGGGTTCTTCTAGTGTCTTGCTGGGACTATCCTGGAACCCCCCCCCATTTATCCGGGCTTGGGACCGGTACTGAGCTACGCTGGCATGCTTCACCCAGTGGCTGGGTTTCAACTTTCCATGCAACAGGAAATTAATGATATTGCAATCAAATAAATCTTACTCATTCAGATTATTTATCATTGCAATTTTTAATGAAATAAGTAATACTAATGATGATTAACATAATTACCTCTCTAAATATGCACAATATAAAGAAAGTACACATCGATTTAAGCAATTCTCAATGGATACCATTTTTAGCATTAATTTTTTTTTTTACTTTTTGAGCATTTTAATATAGAAATAATCTATATATACATTTTTAGTTCAGTACTTATATAATAGTCATGTGCTCCTGATACAATTTTCATCATTACATCCCCTTACTAAACACATTACAAGTACTTATGTCAGTAACTGTTTATTCACCAGTGTTTGAAGTATCTTTTAGGTGTACATAGTTAATTTTGTGCTACTTTGGCTTGTTATCTACAAGGAAAAATATCTACACCGTACTTTGGCATGTTATCTACAAGGAAAGAGTATCTACACCGTACAAATTTTATTTTGGAAGGTTAGATTAGGTTAAGTTAGGTTTGGTAAAAAACTAGCTTTCTTGTTGTAGATCACAGTATCAAGTGTAAATCGCATACCAAAGTAGATTCATGACACGTAGATAACAAACCAAAGTAGCACCATTAATATCACCTCACAAGTAGATAACAAGCCAAATTAGCACCATTAATATCACCTCACACGTAGATACCAAGCCAAAGTAGCACCATTAGTAACACCTCAGGTTTTTTTTTATGTTTTTTCATGAGTTGGAGGTGTACATGTGTATCGGTTTCTTCCTTTTGACTTGTGGAGGCATTTGTTCAAGAACTCTTTGAGTTGAAAAAGATATTATGGAAATAAACAAGACATATCTTGAGTCTTGGCTTTAATATTCATGTTTGTATTGCATGGGACGTTGTAGTTATTTAGGCAAGCCAGGTTTTCCTTGTATTAGCGCAACGGGCACCAGCCGCCCGTTGCGATTCTACAGCTGAAGGTTTATTTTAACTTAAATTGGTCTGTCCAGGACAGTTTGTTGTTAAGTCTTCCTTCAGTTACGGATCTTTTTCTATGCCTACAGCTACACTGAATATTCTTGGGTATTCGTTACACATCTTTTAATATCCTTTCACATCTGACAAGTCATTACACTCTCCATCTCGGTTTCTTTTTATGTATTCTTCGTGCCCAGGCCCGATGAGGGCTGTTTTACTTTTTTTTTTTTTTTTGCTCGTCCTGGTGTTACAGTCATAAAAAAAAATGAAAATGATTTACTGTAACTTTTTGTTGTTCTCATTCATTCCTAAACTCATGTTAGTTAGACAGTCCTTGAGCCATTACAGTAAATTATATATCATGGACATCTCTATCCTTATTATCAGTCACTAGTTAAGTCCACTTAGGCAGTTAAGGCTAACTTTGACACTTCCTAATGACCAGGATAGCTCTCGATATTAATGTAAGGTCATGATGGTATGGAATTCAGAAGCATTGACAAGGAAGAAGTACCAATAATCGAAATGGTTTTGTGGTTCTCTTCAGTGCAGGAAAATGTAAAGATCATATTTTACCTCTTTTCTTTAATCAATTGCCTAAAAGGTATGCACACGAAATAGGTGCTCAGTCTTTATCGTGAGCATCCTGCTTTGTCAATAGAAAATCACTCCCAGAAGCGAGTGCCTCTGAAAAAGCAATTTACCCTTAACCTTTTCGATGGTATACTTAGGTATCAGTGTGTGTGTGTTTTTTTTTTAAACATATGATAGTTTCTTTGGAATTCATTATGGTTTCATAGTTGTAATGTATCGAGGGACGCTGCAAGTGGAAATTTTACATTGAGAGTTCTGAATGAATTACGTTATATAAGACGAAAAGAATTTGGCATTAGCCAGGAACAAGCTATTACCAGTTTGCATTAGAAAATTACATAAGAATTACGTGGTGGTATATAAAACTTTTGCTGGGAGGGGGTTACAAAAACATCAAGTAAGAGCCAGAGCAATTTTTTTTTTTTTTTTTTTTTATAAAATTCCCTCATCATTTAGTGTGGATGCCTCAATCTTATGGGGCGTGATTGGGGCAGCACCTCGATAAGATTAGTGCCAAACTTAAGATCTTAGCTTCTACTTCATCTTTCAGGATTGCTTCAGTGTGCTTAGTGGGGTTGAGGTCTGGTGAATTTCCCTGCTTTTCAGTTTGATCAAAGAAAGTACTTCCAGAGTTTTTCATTAGAGTTTATGTCTCATTTGCACTGAAGCATAGAACAGTCCTGTTGAAAACACACTTGTTTTTAGGATTCAACACTTTTCCAGACCCCTTCAAAAACATGATCACCTTTAACTCCAAAATCTTTTTGTGAAAGTTAGTTTCCATCCAACACTTTCTCTCCCTTGAATACCCACAAGAGGTGCTTCACAGTGAAGTACAGAAAAATTTCAATGCAACTTGGAGCCCAACACACTTCTTGATATTTTTCTTTGTTTTCAATCTCTGCTGCATTAAATGCCCAAATCTTTCTATTATGAAAATTAGTTCTTCGAAAGGTCCAGAGATGAAGGAAGCTTTAGCCCTCCCACTGAGACAAAATGCCACACTAACAGTAGGAGTGAATTTTATGAGCCTTCATCTCTCCTTGCAAGTGGCATTGCTGAAGCAACTGCTGAATCACAGTCTTCCCTTAATGATAAGCTCATTGATCACATTTGCATCGCTTCTTTGTTACTGCCACGTGATTCTGCAATAATATACTTGCTCTCCTGGGAGAGTTTTCTGGTGCACTGGAGCCAGGCTAAGGGGACGTTGCTATTTTTTTCTCCCAGTTGTCAGTTACGCAAAACTTACTTCAACCCAGATTTTTTTTTTTTTTTTAAGAGTGTGACACCGGGACAGGCAGAAACTGCCCTCATCAACAAAGGCCCGGGCATGAGAAAATACCAAGACGAAGGAAAAGAAAAAGGTTAAGGGCAAGGCAGAGATGAGGTAATGTCACACAAAGGAAAATGACAAACAGAAAAAACAGTCAAAGTAAAGAGGACCCAGAGATATGGAGGACTAGGCTCTGAGATGATGATAGATCTGCTTTTTGAAGGATGAAAGGTCATAAGAACTAGGAAAGACAGAAGGAGGAAGAGAGTTCCAGAGTCTGGAGGTAGATGGGAAGAAGCAGTCGCTGCACCAACCAATCCGCGAGCTACAAATCTCCACACAGTACCTGTGATATGAGACCGCTTGGCGAGTGTTATGTGGCCTCGGCAGTGGAGGAGGGATGCAACTTGCCAACTCATCAGAGCAGCGATGGAAGTAGTAGCGATAGAAAAGCGAAAGGGAAGATACCTTACGGCGAAGAGAGAGAGAATCCAGGTTAGAAGTAAGAGAAGGATCATTAATGAGTCTGACTGCCTTAGATTCAACCCTATCAAGAAGATAAGTAAAGGAAGAAGCACCCTAGATGTGTGAGCAGTATTCTAAGCAGGGGCGGATAAAACCTTTGTAAATTTTAAGTAACTGCAATGAGGAAAAGTAATAACGAAAACGAAACAAAACCCCCAATTTTTTGGATGAAAATTTAGAAATTTGGATTATGTGATTCCTCCAAGACAAGTTAGAGGCTATATGGATTCCTAATATATTGATAGAGTTAAGAGGGTAAATGTCATTTGTTTCGAAGACAATAGGGTTATCAGGAGGAGAAGAAGATAAAGAGATAACCAGAAACTGTGTCTTGGAGGCATTGAATTTAACTAAATTTTGAGTGTCCCATTCAGATACTCTCTACAAATCGGAGTTAAGAGTAGAAGAAAGAGTGATACGAGATTGATTACGAGTAACAGATGAAGGTTGTGAAGAAAAGGCAGAGGAAAAGTGAAGGGTAGAATCATTGGCAAAGGCATGAAGAAGAGAGGAAGATGGGGATTGTAGAAGATCATTGATGAAGAGAAGGAAGAGAGTAGGTGAAAGAACAGAGCCCTGTGGAACATCACTGGAAACAGAAAGGGCTAGATGTTGCGCCATCAACAACTACAGATATAGAACGGTCAGTAAGAAAACTGGAAATCAGAGAACAGAAAGAAGGGGTGAAGCCATAGGCAGGGAGTTTGGCCAACAGAGACTTGTGCCAGACTCTGTCAAAAGCCTTAGAGATATCAAGGGCGACGACAAAGGATTCCCTATAGTTCCTCATAGAAGATGACCATACATGAGTAAGATAGGACAGGAGATCACCAGTGGATCTTGCCTTGCGGAAGCCGTACTGGTGATCGGAGATAAGTGAGTTAGATTCAAGGCGTCTCAAGAAGTGAGCATTGAGCAAAGTTTCGAAAACTTTAGCAATAGAGGAGGTTAGAGCAATAGGTCGGTAGTTAGAAGGAATAGAGCGGTCACCCTTCTTAGGAACAGGTTGAACTAGAGCATGCTTCCAAGATGAAGGATAGATACTGGTTGACAGAATGAGGTGAAAAAGATGGCTTAACATGGGAGCCAGTTCATCTGCAAACTCCTTAAGGAACCTTGCAGGGATACCATTGGGACCAGATACCTTGTTTGTCCTTTGTGAGAGAAGAACTTTATGAACTTTTGCATGAAGAAAGGATAAGGGAGGGCATAGGGTTAGAGAGGGGTAAAGACTGAGGAACAGGTGCGCTGGAATCGTTGATAGAAGAGTTGGCAGAAAAATGAGAGCCAAAGAGAGTGGCTTTGTCAGTGGGAGAGCAAGCTATAGAACCATCAGAACGAATGAGAGGGGGAAAACTTAAGTTACAGAAGTTTTTGGAGAGGTTTTTGGCTAAGGACCAGAAGCATTTGTCAGTGGGAGAGGAGTTAAGGTCATCAACTTTCCTTCTTATAAAGGAAGCCTTAGACCTTCGAATCTGAGCTGTACAGCGATTCCTAGCTATAATAAAAGCAGAGCGAGTTAAATCGGAAGGAGAGGCTTGGTAAGATCGGTGAGCCTGATTCCTAGCCTGGATAGCCATGGAGCAGGCACGGTCAAACCAAGGTTTAGGGGGAGAGAAAGTTTTTGTAGAAGAGGGGATGTACGCCTCCATTCCTGCGGTCATGATCTCGGCAACTTTTGCAGCTACCTGATCAGGGTTGCGGGACCGAGAGCAGTAGTCATCCCATGGGAAGTCAAAGAGAAAGTTACGCAAATTTTCATATTGGGTTCGCTCGAAGTGCCAAAGGCGGCGTTGAGTAGGAGGGATTGGTGGTGGGGGAGCGAAAATGGAAGAGACAGAGATCATGGAGTGGTCAGATTTACCAAGAGGGGAAAGCACGGAATAAGAGTAGTTTGAAGGGTTAGAAGTAAAAAATAGGTCAAGAGTGTTTGCAGCATGTTTGTGACGATCAGGAACGCGAGTAGGATGTTTGATGATTTGCTCCAGATCGTGAGTAACAGAGAAAGCAAGAGCCTCGCTTCCTCCCACATCAGTGTGAGAAGAATGAAGCCACTCACTGTGGTGTACATTGAAGTCTCCAATGTAGAGAACTTCGGCATGTGGGTGAGAAGGTAGCAAGGACTCCTGGCACAAGGAGAGATATTCAAAGAAAGACACAAACTCGGTGGAGTTTGGAGAACAGTAGCAGAAGCAAATGATGATAGTGGTAGTGGAGAGATAGACTTTTAGCCAGAGAACATCAAAGTCAGGAGATTCAAGATCCGTGAGCCTCATAGTAGGAGCGTTAATGTTGCAGTAAGCACAGACCCCACCTTTGGAACGAAAACGAGTATACAGATAATAGTGGGAGATTTGGAAAGGGTCAGAGGAAGCATGTATAGACAACTGGGTTTCAGATAGGCGGAGGAGGTTATGGAGGAAAGTGCCCAAGTGCTGTTCCACAGACGAAAGATTAGAGTTCAGCCCACGAATGTTTAAATAGTGAAGAGTGAAAGAAGCAGATCTATTGGGAGGTGCAAGGTTAAGAGCAGAAGCATTACTACCACCAGGCGTGTTTGCCCTCAAGCCAATGGTGGAGTCAACACGATCCCCGGAGATTCTTCGCACCCCACTATGCCGGGTACTGGGGGCCATTAGTTGTGAACCTTCCATAAATAATGACAAAATGTGAGGAAAAGGAAAGTAAAAGAGACAGATATGTAGAATGTTGTGACTTGTCAAATGTAATGGAATAGCAAGAGATGTGTAATGAATATGCCAGAATATTCAGTGTAGATGTAGGCAGGAGGAAAGAACCTTCCTGAAGGAAGACTCAACCTGGAACTGTCTGGACCAGTCCTAGTTGTATCCTAATACCTTCAGTCGTAGTCTTTCAACGGGCGACTGGTGCCATGGCCAACCTACTACTATATAATTTTGCTGGCGATCCACTTCCAGTTATTAAGATAGCTCCAGTTTCCATGGTGTTATGGTAGGCATATGCTCGTATTCATTCAACAACATGAATAGCTTCAATGCCTCCTACTTTGAAAGCCATAGGGGTGAGCCATGTACCAAGCTATATGGAAAACAAAGAAAAACAAGGTTAGAAAATGGCATATATGTACAATGCATGGCTTGTACATAAGTGGGATTAAATTTATATCGCTTCAGCCAAGAAAATCCTGTTATCAACTTGGATTAGTAAATTAAGGAAGAACTTAGCCCACATTTCGTTTAATACTTTACAGGTTTAGTAACAAGTGACATATCATTTGAACAGGTGGTTTCTAGATCGTTATGCTTTCAGAAAACCTGGAAATTGAAACTCACAAAATTGAATTGGATAAAATTGGTCTGCTTTTGTAACATAAAGCTATTAACAACAGTCTTATTGTGCATGCATATATTAATGATAATTGCGGATAATGAATGGTAACAAGGACAAAGAAATAGAACAGGGGCAATGCAATAGTTTCATACCTGTTATCCATTTTTGATCATTTTAATCTTTTATTATTTTATAAAATCCTACTTTATTTACCGTATTATTTTCATTTCCTCTCCTATATTGTAAATTATCTAATATTTTCTCTAAACTTAAATTTAATTTTTTTGATATGGTATCACCACTTATTAATACCAGTTGTTTGGGTTGCTAATTATTATTTTCGTTGTGTCCTTATTTCTGTCTATATACTGCTTCTGTCTGTTTTGTAAACCAGTTACGTCTGAAGATAAGTAGATAAATACATTCATAAGCGCAAAATTTTTGCTTTGTTGTCTTCTTCCCCCTTTTTGTTCAAAACATAAACACACACACACACACACACACACACACACACACACACACACACACACACACACACGGGCGTTTACTTAAGAAACGAGAACTTCAGAATTGATTCCTCAATATAAGCATGTAGAAGAATCATTTGCGTTTGGAAAAAACCTCTTATAAATATAAAAGTTAGTGGAGTCAAAGAGTCATGTGTCACTGAATTGAAACATATTTAGTAATATTGTCTGCTACCAAAATTGCAATAATATTCTAAGGTAAATGTAAGAAACATATTAAAGTCGTTATAGAAAATAAAAAACCAGCCATTTGTCATTGCAGATATCAAATGCAGTGAAGGTAGCACTATAGAAAATACCTGACTACTGCAATAAGCATGGAAGCTATTTGCTTACTATAGATAAATGGATCAAAGTAAAAAGACGGGAGATTGGCCAAGGTCCGGTGCAACATCATATAAAAGTTTCTCAAATATCAACGGCAATCATGCACGACTTTTCATTGTCCTTTAGAGAATTAGACCAAATATAAATAAATTATCAATGTATGTTACCAATTAATCTTGCCATGTGAGAAGCATCCTAGTGTCAAAAAATAAAATCTATATTTGGTGTATGATATAATGTAAATATAAGTTGTAAAGAAACAACGCATTCAGGAGGATATCTTTACTGTACTCTTGTTTACAAGCATAAACATAGTGGTACAAGCAACGTGATGCTAGCGATTATCGCTAGTTGGGCGGTTGGCTCTAAATTGAGCAATTAGTGATTGATTATAGCAAATAGCGATTGATTATATGTCATTATCAAAACCACGCAGCTATCTTCCTTCCTAACCAAAAAAAAAAAAAATCTTAATCATGCGATTTTAAGAATGTTTTCAAACTTAAATATCAAATTACGTATCAACACGTAAAGAATTTTATTACACTTTAATCAGTTTCATAAATTACGAGAACCAGTGATCTAACATATCAGTATTTTTTTCTTCAAATAAACTAAATTAAACAATTATGCCAGTGACTTTATTCATAATCCTTTAAGTAATTTGGCTTCTTGATAATTCTTGATAGCCACCTAAGTATTGGGGTCTCCGCTACACTGTCAGATGGCTCTGTGTTGCTCGGTGAATCACTTTAATTTACTGAAGTCAAAGTTGTAAGCCGTTGCCGTTCCCAGAGGTTTCTATTGTCTAACACTGGTATCCCTGAATCCTGATAGTCCACTGTAGGTGTTGATTGATTGCCATAGCTGTCTTGTTCCATTTTGCTCTGTTTTTCTAATGCTTTTCTGTCGAAGTCATTCAGCTGATCCAAAAACCTTTTCCAAAGCAAATCACCAACTTGAATCTGAATGACTCCTTTTTCCCAAGGGTATGTTCTTTTTCTGTAGTCTCTTATTTATATGGGACCTCTTACTTCTACTGACCTATTCACTTTTCCCTTTGAAAATCTATTTTCCTCTTATATCTGGCTTAGCTACATATAATAATGTTCTCAGAGAACGTCCCATCAGTATCGCTGATGGTATCTTTCCAGTTGTAGTGGGTGGTGGGGTTCTGTATCTATGAAGGGATGAGTAAATCTTTCTGTTCCAGTTTTTGTTCTTTGTGTTCTTTTTCATGGCACTTTTGAAAGTCCATACAAATCTGTCTGGTTCTCCAATTGAATTTGGGTGATATAGTGCTATGAGAATGGATTTGATCCCATTGCTAGATTAAAATGCTTGAAACTCAGAAGTTCTGAATTGAGGTCCATTATCTGAAGCAACTTCTAGTGATAGTCCGTGGCCTGCAAATATGTGCCTTAAAGTTTTCATTGTATCCACTGTGGAAGATCTTTAGATTTTTATGACCTGAGGCCACTGTGAGTAGGAATCAACAGCAATAAAATATGTTTCTTTCATGAATGACCCAACAAAATTAATATAAATGTGCTGCCAAGCCCTTGAAGGTCATTTCCAAGGAGTTCCCTTTGAGCTTGCTGTCAGTGATTATTGTGCAGTGTATCCGTTATTTGATTCTGGAATTTTGCAAGGATTATTATCCTAATTCCCCTCAATAGCCAATCTTTTTCTGTGGTGATGTCAGGCCCTCTTTTAAAATACTGTATAAATTCATGGGCAATGTCAGTTTCAGGCCATCAAGTTCTTGTGTAGTACATAACTCTAGACAGAATTGGCTATTTTCTTGTATTATCAGTTATCACTTTTGCAGTTACTGGCAAAAATCATTGTTCAGTTTTTATATTTTGTTATCGCTTTCTTGAGTCCATTTCTTAGTTTCTTCAGTTGGTACTAAGTCAGGAAATGGCTACCACGAAAGAGGAACTGTATTACAGTGCTGTTTGGAGGTTTTTTGTTATACTTCATAATCATGAGCAAACAGTTTTATGGCCCATCTTTATATTCTGGCTGCAGTCATTGTGGGTATGGCTATTGTGTGTTCAAAATGAGGCTCATTGGTTTGTCAGTCAATAAAATAAACTTCCTACTGCAACTGCAAGCATATTGGTGTTTTTGCAATACAAACACTATTGCAAGTCCTTCCCATTTTATTTGTGAGTAGTTGTCTTTGAGAGAGGGAGACTTTTTAATACATATTAAATTAAATACTATTTATCATTAATCTCTTGAGACAAGACTACACCAAGCCCCATTTGTGATGCATCTACGGCTAGTAAGAATATCTTCTAGAGGTCATAGTATACTAAATGTGTGATGTCTCTAGTCAGGAAGTTTTTCACTTTTATGAATGCCTTCTCACATTCTTCAGTCCTGTCCCTTTTCTGTTCTTTCATCAGCAAGATATTCAGTGGAGCTGCTTCTGTAGACATTTCAGGTATATGGTAACGTTAGTGGTTGTCTCACCCCAAAAACGATTGTAATTCAGTTATATTTCTTGGTCTTGGTGTTTATGTAAGTTTCCTAACTGCTTCCTCATCTATATGATCCACTTTCTACCAATGTGTATCACAGAATCCTCCATAAATTTGCATTTCGATACCTGTAGTTTTAAACCATACTTTAATCATCTTTTCAGTACAGCTTCCAGTTTCTGAAGTTGTTCTTTGTCATTTCTACCGGTTATAAATATTTCCATATTGCACCCAAAATCTAGGCCTTGAAGAATCTGATCCATTATTTTCTGGAAAATTACTGGAGCCTAAATAAAAATTTATAGTAAAAAACTCATGACTGTCAGTGTGGATTATTAGTTGATGTTAAGTCTGAGAGAAATCCAGGCAAGTGAACTTTTTCCCACCAATCAGTTTGATAAACAATTCATCTGCACGAGGCATAGGGTGATTTTCAACTTGTACTTGAGGGTTTATTTTCACTATGAAATCTCCACCGTTTCTCACCTTTACATTCGGTTTCTTTAATGGAACTATAGGTGCTACCCATTTGCTGCTTCACACTTTGTCTATTACATCTGTTTTAAGTAACTTTTTCATTTCAATTTCCTACCCATTTGCTGCCTCAAGTAACTTTTTCATTTCAATTTCTATACAGTCTTACATGGTATATGCAACTTTCCTTGGATTCCAAAATATAAGTTCAGCCTTTTCATCAACTTACAAATGTATATTAGCATACTTCAGAGTTACTAGATTTTTATCAACAAGATATTGATATTTATGTAAAGAATCATATAGTATACTATTTTACACTCTTAATCGATTTACGTTGCGTACTTTCCAGTCTATAACTATTTTCTATAGCCACCTACCCAATAGTGCTAGACCATCACTTTTTACAATATTCAGAGGCATTTTTTCTTTCTTTTGTCCATTATGGAAAACATCAACTAAGGATTTCCCATAAAGATTTAACTTTTTCTCCTGTGATCTCTCTTAGTTTGATGTTTGTTTTATGAGCTCCAGGGTCCGGAAATAGTTTTTCTTTTGTGGTTTTAGACATGTGTTACAAAATCTCTTGTATCTGATTTCAATGTAATTTTTCTGTTTTTACATGTGAATTTAAAGTTATTTCCCTTATACTTCCAACTTTATTGAGGTCGCCTTCCTTTGAATTACAAATTTCAGGATTTTCTACAATTGAACTTTTTATGTGATGCAGACAACCAGCTTTTACTTCTGATTATGAAGTAATACTATTTTTCTAATTTTCAACCCTGTTTGCTTTCTTTTATGGTTACTTCTTGCCGTATTTGTAAGGCTTCTCTGTATTTCATGTACCTAGTCTCATTTTCTGCCCAAAGGCCCTTTTCTTTTGCATTGACGACATTCACTGTCTCTGTGAAAGCAATTTACAGGAATGCGATTAATCTTGCCACACTGGAACATTGTTTCCTCTCAATAATCTTCATTTTTTTTTATGAGTGTGACACCGGGACCGACAAGAATATTGCCCTCATTAATAAAGACCCTGACACGGAGAAAACATTAAGACGAAGATAAAGTAAAAGGATAAGGACAAGGCAGAGATAAGGTAATGACTGTTGTCGTCTTTTCATAATGACTTTCTTGCACTTGTTGCATAGCCTCTTCATTTCCAAATGTTTTTTCGAATGCTGTTTTTAATGCTATATATTGTTCACTTAGCAATTTCCTTTGGATATTTGTATTCGTAAGTCCAATTACAAATATATCTCACATCACTTCGTTCCAAAAACTTGTAGATTAAGACAATTCTGATAGATTCTGAGTTCTTTCATAATTTGAGTGACACTTTCATTGTGACGTTTTTTTTCTGCTGTAAAATTTGTACCTCTCAGCTATGACGTTTGGATTTGGGGTCAAATGATCTCTCACCAATTTTACTATCTCACTGTAGGACTTTTCTTTGGGCTGAAAAGGATGAAGTAGTGTTCTATTTAAGCCATGAGTTTCGTTTCCAATTACACTCAAAAGTACTGCCTTTTTTTCTTCTTTTTCTCTTCACTGTCCTCAATCTTATTTGCGAGAAAATGTTATTACAGTTAGTCCACATAATCGTCCCACTCTTCACCTTCCTCGGAATTGTTAGTTTTCCCAATTACCCCCGCCATTTATATTAAATGTACAAAATAGTAATATTTCGAAATTATGGAGGAGGATTCTTGCTGAGTTTTCGTAAATTTACTGGTGCTAAGAGCACTGCTCTTTCACTTTTCACATTAAACAACACATTCAGAAGGAAGTTTGTACTGAGCTTTTGTTTACAAACAAAGCGATTATATGCTAACCCATAAGCACACAGTATGTGAGATATGAGCTGTAGCAAATATTGAAAATATGGAGGCTAAAAACGTATTTTCAGTGGAACGGCCTTAACTCACACTAGTTTGGAAGACGTAGAGTAAGTACTAATTTCAATAGAATAAGTAGTAATTTCAATGAAGTTGAAAAAGACATTTCATTATCCGGAACTGGAACAAACTACTTTAGAACATGTAATTGGATGATATTAGGACATATAAGATGTATGCTAATCAAAGAAAAAATAAATTTGAACTACTGAAGCAATATATGCATTAGTTTGTAGAGAGAACAAATGCACTGGAATGATAAAAAGTGGAGCTGGAGGCAATGCAAAAAAGGGAAGGATGCATTGCTATACTGGAAAAGCAGCTGTAGTTTCATTATGCTGGAATAGATGAAA
The DNA here is from genome assembly GCA_037179515.1 of Halocaridina rubra. NCBI lineage: Eukaryota > Metazoa > Arthropoda > Malacostraca > Decapoda > Atyidae > Halocaridina > Halocaridina rubra. The sequence continues at coordinate 61,311 of JAXCGZ010023013.1, forward strand.
ATTGAAGCTATTTCTTGTAGACAATTTCAGTAGAGATTTGAATGATTGCTATGTAACCTATACCTTGTTGTTGTTGTTGTTTGTTGTTGTTTGAGGTTAAAGCCAACCTTGTGTTGGCACGGGCCCTTGTTCAAAGAACGGCCCGTAGGTTAGAGGTTATACCTCTTGGTTTGTTTTATCACCTTGGTGGTTCGAAAGTTTCCAAGGTGGTGAGATGTGTGTCTATGTTGTCAAGTATATCCTTAACAATTTTGGCTGCATGAACTGTCGCATTGGGGTGTTGTGGTTCCATGTTTAATCCGTTCCTTAAGCTGTTTGTCTTTGGACATTTTAAAAGATAATGCAGCAGGGCCTTATCAGTTGTCTTGCGACAGTGTGCACACTCTTTTCTGGGGTTCTCAATAATTTCCCAGCAGCATTTGTAGCCTAGCCTGAGTCTAGCTATCGTGACAGCCAGACTCCTTGGGGTGTACTTGGATACTGGTGAGGGCTCAAGTTTTGTTGCTTCCCTGTACCACGTGGCAGAGTAGGAGCTTTTGTTGACCCAGTAGTTGTGGTTTTCTTGCTTTGATCTCTGTAGTGCCTGCTTGGTTTTTGATTTGTATTGTTGAAGACTGGGTTGTATAGAGTGCTGTATGCTGTGGCATAAGACGGCATCCTTGGCAAGTTGATCTGCCTTGTCATTTCCAGGGATATTGATATGGATGGGTATCCAGTTGATGGTTACCGGTCTTCTTTGTTCTTGATGTTGCACTAGCAGTGTTTGGACCGTGCTGATTAGGTTGATGTTTTCTTTGAACTTCTGCTGCTGTAGTGCTTGGACAGAGGAGAGTGAGTCAGTGTGTATGGTAACAGGTCCTTGTCCTTTTTCAATTGAGTTGTGCAGAGCCATTTTGATGGCAAATAACTCAGTTTGCAGAGTGGAGCAGGAGTCTGAGAGTCTCCAGGAAGCTGTAAAACTCTCCGAGTAGACTGCCGCTCCAGTTGCAGGGATACCAGCATTGACAGAACCATCTGTGTAGTAGGAGACGCCTTTTGCTTGCTTGGTTTCAGCGATGGCAGCTAGAGCTGCTTCATGCAGTTGTATCTTTGAACAGGCTTTCTTACTGTCAGGAAGACTAGTGGTGTTGAATTTTGCAGGGTGTGCTCTCCATGGGACTAGCGGCTTGTAGATGGTGCAGGGCTTGTCTAAGTTTATTCTTGCCAGTTCAGATGCCATGTTGCATTTGTGAATACTTTTCAGAAGGTGGCCGGCATAGCTGTTTGGGATAGGGAGGTCAGGATGTTTGTTGAGGGCATCTTTCAGCCTTTTTTGCGTGTGGGATTTCCTTTCGGATAGCAGAGCCTTTGTTATGGAGTTGGTGTTGGAAACGTTTATCCAGCTATATAAGGGAGGTAGATTTGTTTCCATTTGTAGGTTGCATATCCTGGTCCACATAGGAGCCCCCAGCATGTAACGCATGGCGTTGTTCTGGATCACTTCAGTGGTGGAGATTTGTTGTGCATTGAGGTTGGCTAGGGTTGGGGCGCTGTAGGTAATCAGGGATCTAATGGTGGCTGTATAAAATTTCCTTAGGACCTAAATACCTGCTCCTTCTTGGAGAGATGTCATATATCTCATAGGGGTTAGTCTGCTGTGAGCTCTTTCTCTGAGATATGTGATCTGAGGTTTGAAGGTGAGATGCCTGTCTATGTAAACTCCTAGATACATGAATGTATCCACCCACTCTATGTTTCCATTGGCTAGGGTGATCGGGGCTAGTGGTACTGGAGTTCTTACGGCCATAGCTTTCGTTTTGTTTCCGTTGATTTTGAGTCCCAGGTCCTTGCTTTTCTGATGGAATAGGTCTACTGCTTTTTGAGCTCTGGCTAATCTATTGCCTCCTCTGCTGATAAAGACTACATCGTCGGCATAGATGAAGATGTCTACTCCTTGCGGTAGTTGAAGTTGAAAGAAGTTCTCCATCAGTACATTGAAAAGCAGTGGACTGAGGATGCCTCCTTGTGGGGTACCATTTTCTAATTTCTTGTAAGTTGATAGATGCCTTTGGAATTTTACTCTAGCCTCTCTGTTTCTGACATGGTTTGAGACCCAACTTAGTAGATGTCCCATAACTCCCTTTTTTGCTAGGGAGCTCAGGATGGCTGCTGGATTAGCCAGTTCAAAAGCCTTCTCAAGATCTAAGAAGACTACAACTGCGGCCTTGTTGTTTATGCAGCTGAGGACATCCATAATGCACTGTGTGGTGCCTACATTATCTCTGTAGGCATACAAGTGAGGGTGTAAGGGGCCTATTTTGAATTTTAATCTTTTGAGTACCATTTTTTCTGCTGTTTTTTCTAAACAGCTTAGTAGCGAAATGGGACGTGGATTCGTTGGGTTTTTGGGTTTTGGGATAGGCTGAATATCCTGTTGACTCCAGATTTTTGGCCACACCCTTAATAAGTAGGTGCTGTTTGTCAGATGGAGGTAGGCGGCTTCACCTGCAGTGCCCATGTTGTTGATCATTGTGTAGGTGATGCCGTCTGCACCAGGGGCTGTGTCTTTCCCTCTATGTTTTGTGTTTCTGAGTTCTTGAGAGGTGAATGGTGCATCTGTCTCATCTTCTTGATCGCAGGCATGATTTATGATGTCCCATCTTTGTAGCCTTAGGTCATTTTGGATCCTAATTGTGCTTGGTGGAAGTTGTTGGGTTGCTGAGCAGCTGGAAAACGTGTCTGCAAGTCTTTCTGCTTCCTCCATTGGTTTTGGATGCGTGGGTACTTTGGTTGTTTTTTTTATCCGGACACTCTCCTGAGCATTTGCCATAGCTCTGTGAGGTTGGTGTGCTGGTTTAAGTTGGCACACCATTCAAGCCATTTGTCAGTCCGGATTTTTGAGACAGTCTTGTGGGTGTCTGTGACCACCTCCCGAAGCACTGCTCTATTAGCATCTGTGGGTCTTTTCCTATATAGCTTCCTAACCCTATTTAATCTTTGGTTGGCCTCTTTCACTTCTTGACAGTAGTACCATGCATCTTTATATTCCCTTTTTGGTGGTTTGTGTTTTGGTATGGCATCATCGGCTGCTTTGTGGAAGGCGGAGATGAAATCTTGTGCTAAGATGTTGATGTCTTCGGGTGCAGTGTAGTTTGCATGCCACTGTGTTAATGATTGCTGAAATTTTGTCCAGTTTGCCAAGTTTTGATTCCATTTGGGAGGAGGAGGTGGAATAGGTGGAAGTTTAGGCAGTTGGATGCCTGTCTGAGTGGCATAGTGATCACTCATGAGGTGAGGATGTATGCTCCAGTCGGTGTGGGGAGTTAGGGAGGAGGTTATGAAGGACAGGTCTAGTCTTCCTCCTCGTACATGTGTTGGAACCCCACTGTTTATAAGGTGGATGTTGGGGAATTCGTCCAGAAGATGAGCAATATGTTCGCCGTCATCATTATTTGGCCTTATTGAGTTTAGAATTGTATGATGGGCATTGAAATCGCCACCTATGAAGGATGGCTCCTCAGCGGCAGTTGCAAAGAGCTCTCCACCCTCTAAGAGGCCGTTTATATGCTTGTATATGTTGTATATTGTTAAGTTTTGATTTAGAAGTTGTATTCTGACAGCCTGGATCTCCACGTTTTCCCCGCAGCTTGGAGGGTTGATGTTGGTGGCTGGGATGCAGTTTTTGACTAGAGTTATTAGTCCTCTATTGGTATGGTTGTCTGATGGTATTGTGAACGCTTTGTATCCTGTGAAGTTGAATCCTTTTTGTTCTTTGAACAGCGTTTCTTGTAGAAGGATGACGTCAAAATCTCCTTCCTTGGCTGCTGATTGCAGGGAGGCATACTTGGGTTTGATCCCACAAATATTCCATTGCAAAATCCTTATGGAGTCAAAACTTTGCTGTAGAGTTCCGAGGTGGTCTGTTCCCGCTCCTGCTCCCTCTTTGCAAGGCGGGGATCGCGAGACGGAAGGACCGGGAATTGGTTGATGCTGTACATCAGGGGGGGGGGGTTGGCTGGTGGCCACATGACCCTGGGGTAGGTTTTCGTTGGTTGTTCTTCTTGGTGCAGGTTGAGGAGATGGGGTGGCTTCTGTTCGGGCTCTTGGCCCATTTTCGGTCCGAGCAGCTGGCTCTTGAGGTGCTGGGCAGGCCTGGGCAGGATAAACTGAGGTCCTGGCTACTGGTTCGGGGGTGTGGGTTCTTGCCTTGTACATAAGTTTGTCCAGTGCTCGGCTCAAAGAGCTTTGTTCCAGCTGGAAGTTTAGCAGTTCTGCTAGCTGGTTGGCGAATCCTTGAAGCAGTGTTCGAAGTTTGTCCTCCTTTATTGTAATGGTGCATGACTCCGCTGGAGGTGTTGTCTGAGTAGCTCGGTGAGAAGGCCTGGGGGTTTGTTGAGGCTTTGGAGTTTCCTGGGTAGGTGGTTTTGTCAATGGCTTTTCTTGATTCAGTCTTCTCCTTGGAGGACGAGGGGTTCTCTGAGGTTGGGGCCTGTTTTCCACCACAGGTGCTACGACTTGCCTTGGAACTAGGTTTGTCATAGTGGTTCTGAGTGGTTGTTTGGGTGGTTGAGGCTTCTTGGCAGGTTGAGAGACGGTTTTGGGCTGAGTTGTAGTTTGAATGCGGCTTAACCTCATTGGGCATTTGGGGTTCCACGCATGGTGGTTCCCCTTGCAGTTTGGGCATCTTGCTGTGGTTGCTTTGCCCTCCTTGTGCGCTTGGACACACTTTTCCGTGCTGTGTCTTCCACTGCAAACGGCACAGACTTCTGGAAGGGTGCATTGGGTTTTGTGATGTCCGAATCTCTGGCAATTGAAGCATCTTAGTGGTTCCTTGATGAAGGGTTTGGTGGAGAAGGACCTCCAGATGCCCAAATTCACCTTTGCTGGAACTCGGCCCTTGAAGGTGGCTACTATCGTCTGAGTTGGCTGCCCAGTCTTGCTTGTTTGCCTGGTAGCTTCCATGATGTACGGAAGCTCTAACAGTGGAGCCATATCCATCACTATTGGGTAGTTGGCTATGACTGCCATGCAGGATTTTTCTCCTGGAATTAATTCCTGCATGAAAACGTGGCGAGATGTCTTCAGGTATTGGTAGGCTTCTTGGTCTCTCGGGGTCAGTATCCATTGTCCCTGTAAGTTGGGCCGTGCTGTCATATTGATGCCTGGTTTTGTTTGCTGTATCAGTTTCACAGCCTGGTAGTTGGTGGAAGGGTCTTCGCTCATGATTTTGAATTTGTTGAAGCCCTGTTGTGGTCGAGTGTTCCCTTGGATTTGGTTTGAGGCTTGGGTTGGAGTCTTTGGAGAGTTCCGGTCGTTCTTCCTTTTCCTCTGTACGGTGGTCCATCCTTCGCTGCAGTCTTCTTCCTCGCCAACTGGAGGGCTTAGTTGCCTTTTGCGATCCATTCTGCATTCAGTTTTCTCCACCTGAGAACTTCCAGCAGCAGACATAGATCAGTTAAAGGTCGTAGGCAAAAAATTTATGAAAAATATATTTTTCACTAAGGAGATTTCAATGCGATAACCGAAGTAGATAATGATCCGCAAAATACGTCGAGTTAAATGGTTTTATGAGTTGATATTTCGGTTAAGATTGATAAAGTTAAATGGTTTTATTTAAATGGTTATGTGGATCAAGTTAAATGTTTTTTTAAAGGTTTGGGAGAACAAAGGGGGAGGAGGAGGTCCTACCTATCCTATTAGTAACTAGTCCACTCCTAGAGCAGACGTTTTACCAGCAGAAGGAAGTGCCCCAGAGGATTGAAAGGTGGATTCCACCTTTCACTCTAGTAGTCACAAAACCTTCTACTGGGGAGGGGAGGGAGTTCAGGGGGGTATGGCCTAAGGGAACTGAAGGTTCCCTCCTATCAAAAGGTGGGCTTATGGGAGGCGCCCTTGCTAAGCTAGTTTTCCCTAACAGTTCCTACTCCACCTTGCAATAGACTGCGATAGGTGGGGCGATGAACCTGTCTGATTCAGTCGGAGTTTTTAGACCACAAGGGCTACCGTATATCCACAGACAGGCCGGGGTTAGTAGGTGAAGGGGTTAGTCTCCTGATAGATAGGGTCTATCAGGAGAGGAGGTGTCTTCCGATAGATAGGGTCTATCAGAAGGGGTGGTGTCAAACCAGATAGACAGAGTCTATCAAAAGGTGTTTTGTCACTCGATAGATAGGGTCTATCGGCAGGTGTTTCGTGTCACTCGATAGACAGGGTCTATCAGCAGAGGTAGAGATGTCTTTGTCGGTATTCCAGTTGAACTCAGGTCACGTTGGCTTAGGTTTAATTATTCAAACACTGGGGGATGAATAAAAACAACCCTTCTTAGCAGCAGGTAGCGAGGTCGGTAATCCCTGATGGTTATCTCGAAGGTCAGGCAGATCTAGGAGAGCAGCAGAGCACGTCTTGTCGCTATCAAGGCTGGGAGAGAAGTGTGACCTATACCTGAAGCACGAGGATTGTTTAACCTTACTGGAATTGATAGTAGAGACTTGAATGATTGCTATGTAACCTATACATGAAGCACGAAGATTGTTTACCCTTACCTGAATTGATTGCTGCATTTCTTAGACTAAAAATATTGTGAGTAACAATAGATGGAAAGGGGTTCCCATATCTGGTGCACACAGTTGCTGATGTGTTTAACGGCAAATTATATGTAGCGAAAAATGTGTGATTTCCCATTGCCTATATGAAGACCCCCAATATATTAGATGCACTTATAATGGTATTATTATTATTATTATTATTATTATTATTATTATTATTATTATTATTATTATTATTGCTTCCCCCTGAGGAGAGAGGAATACTACCTCCTTGTGGCCCATCATGTCCTACCCACAAAGAGTAATTTTAATTGCTTTGACTCAGCCATCTCCCTTAAAAGGGGGATTAAGGCTATTGGATATATATATATATATATATATATATATATATATATATATATATATATATATATATATATATATATATATGTTTCCCTTACCATGTTTGTATTTCACAGTCTAATTGATATGTTTCTTATTTTTCTTGTCTTATAAAAGCCATTCTGGTAAAGACAGCTGTAAGCTAGTTATATATAAGATATATATTTATTAAGTCGAGTAATTTTATTTATTTATTTATTTATTTTTGGTGACATTGCATAACTGGAGCAGTTGTGTCAAATAATTTAAATTAAAAATTCTTTGCAAAAATTTGTGGAAGAAAAACATTTTAATCTACGGTCCTCTATTGCCATGTTTCATTTACTTCCTTACATAATTGCTTGACTATTTTTGAAAAAAAAAAATAAAAAAATTCATCCGAAGAGTATGGATCTCATAATAATAACAGTCTATGCACGACAAAATAATTCATAAATGACCTGTACCTATATTATTAAATTTTCAGCCTTTGGATATTTAATATTTTTACTTCCTTTCTTCTTTTCTTCTTTTCTTTTCTGCTTTTCTTTTCTTTTTTTCTTTCTATTTTTTTCTTCTCTCCTATTTTCTTCTTTTTGCCTTCTCTTCTGCTTCTTTTTATATTCTTTTTTCTACTTCTTTATTTCTTTTCTTCTCTTCTTCTTTTCGTCTTCTTTTCTTTTCTTCTTTTCTTCTCCTTCTTTCATTCTTCCTCGTTTGCTTCTTTTTATCATCTTTTTTCTTATTCTTTTCTTTTTTCCATGTCTTCCTTTTTTATTTTCTTTTTTTCTTATTTAATTGTTTTTCCTTATTTGCTACTTCCTTTCTTCTTCTTCTTCTTCTTCTTCTTCTTCTTCTTCTTCTTCTTCTTCTTCTGCATTTTTTCCTTTCTTTTCCTTTCTTCTGCTTTTCTTTTCCTTTCTTTTTTCTTTTCTTCTCTTCTCTTCTTTTCGTCTTCTTTTTCTTCTTTTTCCTTCTTTTTTTCTTTTTTCTTCTTTTCCTCTTTTCATTTCTTTTTTCCCTCTTTATTTTCCTCTTTTATTCTTTTATTTTTCCTTCTTTTTTCTTCTTTTTCCTTTCCTGTTCTTTTCCACTTCCTTTGAGAGGAGAAAGCTTCCATTACAAAAATTTTGGAGAGCATTTGGGCTAATGGCCGAAAATATTTATCCAGGGGATAATAGTTTAGACTATCAAGTTTCCCTCTAAGAAAAGAAACTTTAGACCTATGAATATGTGCCATGCAGCTACTCCTAGCTGTAATAAAAGCAGAACAAATTAAACCAGAAAGAGAGGCTTGATATGACCGCTATGCCTAATCCCTGGCCTGAAAAGTCATGGAACAGGCATGGTTAAACCAAAGATTAGTGGGAAAAAAGTTTTGCAAGAGGAAGGGATTGGAGCCTCCATTCCCTAGGTAATGATCTCTGAAAATTTTTAGGTTACTTGGCCAGTGCTGCATGGCCGAAAGTAGTAGTCATCTCCTGAAAAAATCAAGAGAATATTACATTAATCATCACTCTGGGTACCCTTGTTTTGCCATGTTGTACTGGGCATGAGGGATTATTTGTGGAGGAACGAAAATGGAAGAGATTGAGAAGTCCAAAAGGTGAAAAGGTTTGCATTATTAAAAGTAAGGAATAAGTCAGGAATGTTAGTTGCATGGTTGTGCCAATCGGGAATATGTATACGATGTTTGGTTATTTGCTCCAGATCGTGAGACAAAAATAGAAGAGGTATCCCTTCCCCTCACATCAGTGTGAGTAGAATGAAGACACCTACTGTGCTGTACACTGAATTCTCCAGTGTAGAGAACTTCAGCATGTTGGTGAGAAGACAGCAAGGACTCATGTCAAGAGGAGGGATATTCAAAGAAGGACACAAAGTCAGTGGAGTTAGAAGAGCAGCAGTAAAAGCAAAGAAATATAGTGGTCGTGGAGAGAAATACCTTCAGCCTTAGGTCGCATAACACTCGCCAGACATTCTCGTTTCACAGGTTCTGTGTGGAGATTTTTAGCTCTCAGATTGGTCGGTGCAAGAACTGCTTCATCCCATTTACCTCCAGACTGGAACTCTCTTCCTCCTTCTGTCTTTCCTAATTCATATAACCTATCTTCTTAAAAAAAAAAAAAAATCTGTCATCTCAGGGCCTAATCCTGCCATATCTTTAGATCCTCAGTACTTCGACTATTTTTCAGCCTGTCCTTTTCCTGTTGTGTATCATTACCTCAGCTCTTCCCTGTCCTTAACCTTTCACTTATTTTTCATCTTAATGTTTTCTTCGTGCCTGGGCCTTTATTGATGAGGACAGTTTTCTTGCCTGTCCCGGTGTCACACTTTTAATATATATATATATATATATATATATATATATATATATATATATATATATATATATATATATATATATATATATATATATATATATATATATATATATATATATATATATATATATATATATATATACGGTTAGGAAGCCTATCAATGAAACAATATTTTGGGTCGTAGCTAAACCCCTTGAGAAGGGGTCCAGTTAGGACCCTTAATAAAGCGTTATTTTTTCTATGTGTTGTTTCACTGATGGGCTTAATTGCCATCTAGTGCTGTATGCTAACAGCTTGTGCTTACTCATATATATATATATATATATATATATATATATATATATATATATATATATATATATATATATATATATATATATATATATATATATATATATATATGTGTGTGTGTGTGTGTGTGTAGTTTCCGTGGCAAAATGGTAGCGTCCGCTACTCTGAGGCGGCAGGTCGAGGGTTCGCGCCCCATCACGGACTGAGGTTAGTAAGGGCATACGCTCAGGGTAACGATTACATCTGCCAAAATACGTCCTTCGCAAGAAGGCAACCGTCCTAGCCTTTAGTTGAAAATGGAGTTCGTGACGTAAAACCGAAACCAAACTATATATATATATATATATATATATATATATATATATATATATATATATATATATATATATATACACACACAAGTTTGAGTATGTAGTATATTATATCTGTATATTAACGCATTAACTGAAAATTCATCAGTGTATTTTGATACTCAAACTTAAGTTTTAGGTTTTGTATTTTAGTTTAATGACGAATGTTATTAAATGACATTAGATTCTGTAAAATAAATACAAAAATTGTATGATTATCAGCTAATTAAAAGAAGCTCAAAATGGGTATGGCTAGAGATATTTGATCTAATTAAATTGGATATGATTAAATATGATAATTGAAATATAATCATTTGATAATCACTCTTGTCGAAACAACGTCTAGTTGTGTAATTTTTTTTAATTAGAATTGGAACAATTGAAGAAAAGTAATTTTATGCCCTTTTGAATAACTAAGTATTTGGCATATTACGATATTGATGTTTATTGTTTTCTCCGAGGGTATGATGTAACTGAGAAATATATATCATATCCTGGATATGCATTGAAAAATCTTTTTAATTGTTAGGTTGGTATTTTTGTTTCTGAAAATAGATTATTTCTTTTTTAATTTTGCTTTTCAAGGATCTTTTCCTAAATGGTGCAGTGAAGATTGTCATCATCTTGCCAACAATGTCTTGCATTTAAAACTGATATGAATTTCTTTTGCATTTACGAACTTTTGTATTTAGACAGATACTTTTTTTTATGATTGTGACTCCAGGACGGGCCAACAAAAATATAAAATAAAACAGCCCTCATCGGGCCTGGACACGAAGAATACATAAAATAAAGAGCTGTTTGTGTGACTGTAGTTTACGTAGCTCAAGAAACTTATCTAACTACAGCTGGATATAAGATATTGCTTGTTGGCACACAGTTTACCATACTGTACGTCATAAAACCATGAAGATTTTTTTTTTTAGTATGATTATAGATGAAGTTGTAATGTGTGACCTACTCAAATTCCGTAATGCTAAAGATACACATTTTAGTTGCTCTAGTCACTAATTAGTAAGTCAGGGACAAAGATGTATGCTAATTCTTAACCAGCATTAAACATTAATTACTTTACAGCACATCATCTTTATGTGTAACAAATTAATCCCGTACATCAGAGCTTTGTCTTTTTCGTGTGATCGCTACCTAGTTACATCCTTTAGAAATGTCGTTTCTGAAATGAGATATTCTAATCTTATTCATACTCCGAAATGGAATGGAGAACTTCTGTTGATTACATAATTATTTTAAATTGTTATGATTCGTAAGCACACACACAGACACACACACACACATACATATATATATATATATATATATATATATATATATATATATATATATATATATATATATCTTTGTGTGTGTGTGTGTGTGTGTGTGTGTGTGTGTGTGAGAGAGAGAGAGAAAAAAAAAATTACCTAATTTTGCTTACGGGAAAGAGCCCCAAGCTCGTAACTTCCCGTCTTCTGGTCCGTTCCATTTTGTACTTAGTGATACTTATCATACTTGTCCTTAAAACTATGGATTGAGTTAGCATCAACTACCTCCTCACTTAGCAAATTCCAATTATCAACTACTCTTACACTAAGAAGTTTTCTTACGAAGCTTCAAACTATGACCTCTAGTTTTAGTGCCACCCATATCAAAACATCGATCCCTATCCACTCTGTCATAACAATGAAAGAATTTAAAAACCGTCACCATATACCCCTTCATTCTTCTAGCTTCGAGTGATGGTAAGTCCAATTCCATCATTCTTCTCATAATAACTGAGATTACGTATTTCTGGCACCAGTTTCGTGGCATGTCTGAACTTTTTCCAGCTTAACTACGAGTTTTATCTAGTGCGGATTCCAAAAGGGGGCTGCATATTCAAGCTTGGCCTCACATATGTTACATAAATATTTCTGAACATTTCCTTGTCCATGTGAATGAAGGCTACCCTTACATTTGCTAAGAAAGCATATGCTGGCCTTACTATGCCATTTATATGCATTTCTGGAGACAAATCGACCATTATGTTTACTCTTAGATCTCTCTCATTCTTTGTCTCTCGAAGTTCTACACCTGCCACCTAGAAGTCAAGCTTGGGCCTTCTTGCATTTGTACCCATTCTCATTACCTTACATTTTGAAGTATTGGATTTCATTAGCTACTTTTATGACCACTCATGCAGACTATGTAGGTCTTGAAGTTATCTACCATTGTTCTCATTTCTTATTTTTTTTTTACAATCTTTGCATCATCTGTTAACATATTCATGAATGAATTTACAGAGAGTTGCTGGTCATTTACATATACAAGGAACAAAATTGGCCCTAAAACTGGACCCTTTGGAACTCCACTACTAACTCTTCTCCATACAGATTCTTGGGTGTCTTACTCTAACCCTGTGTTCTCTTCCATCTAAGTATGTTTTAATCCATTCCGAGACATTTCCACCTATTCTTGCCATTGTGTGCGTGTGTGTTTGTATGTGTGCAATTCCATTTAAGCAACCCAATGGCAAACAAGTGGGAACAAGAACCTGTAAACATGGCCTTTTATTGCTGAGCTTGGTTGTTGCTACAGGACTTTCAGTCCAGGGTCGGCTAAAAGTAGCTATTCCATAATTTTGTTTTATTAGCACAGCTATGATTTTACTCAATATAAAGTACACTAATTATATTTCAACTAATTGGAGTGTTCTTCAAGTAACTTTAAGATCAGTTACAAGTAATATTTTACATGTCCTCCACTTCCCCTAAGCCACCTCTTTCTTCCCCTAAAGAAAGTTGCCACTTCTTGAACACAGTGGCTAATTCTTCATTCCAATTCGCTATAATTTTTTCAAGTTGGCAAACACTACTTTTATCTGTCACTGAAGTTTGAGGAGTAAGAGGTTTTTATCTAGTACTCTTTCTCTTTGATCAAACTGTGAAGTCACAAGACGTTTGGCCACTCATCACTAACCCTTCCTCCAACCCATGTATCAGAAGTATTGTCAAGAAATTATCGCTTAGTATTACCGTAGTGAAATGTTACCATCGTGCATCCAAAGTTTTTTACTGAATGCCGATGCACTCAAAATTTTTCCTTTCAGCTTTAGGCAAATATCCTATTCAACTATTTCTTCACAAAGACGTGACTAAGCTTATCAGTGAGGAAACTCCTCCCTAGATTTTAATACTTGAACCATTTACGGTACTTCTACTAATAGGATTTTATTGTACTATAGTAAGTATACTTATATGTATTTAGACTACTGTACGATTTTGAACAATATCTATCAGTCCAGAAATTCGATTTTGAAAATTATAACTTTAACGCACTCAGAATGGCATCAGTTGCAAAATTGATCATGTATATCCGAGTCGTCATCAGCATCGCCTGTCTGTAACAAGTGAGGCTTCTTCCAGGTTTAAAATCGTATATCTTTTATGGTTCCCTCCCAAATTGGTTTTTGAAATGTCCTGGTTACTTGATTCTCTCAAACTGGTTTTAAACAGTTCTTTCACTCTTTGAGTTCTTTCTTGATTCCTACCGATGTTTTTGCATTAATGTTCGTGGTTCAAATTTTCCAAACCTATTTCATAAATTTTTATTACCTGTAAAGTCCTTCTTTGACGATTGGGTGAAAGGGTTTCAGGAAAAGCATTTTGATATATTGTTTTTATTACAGTGTTGATGATAGGCAAATTCCAATGACAATTTTTTTTCTAATGTTAATCGATGTGCAAAAGCTGCCAGAAGTTCTTTTCATTTTGGAAAATAAACAAGCATGTATAATTGATAAAAAAAATGCAATATGATAAAAAAGAGTCCGCATCCACTCGTCCGTTTCTTGCTACCTGTGATTCCAAATGCTGAAGACTCTACTTCTTCTAGCAACTCTCCATTCTCTCATGCCTTTAATCTGCCAACATTAACACTCCACGTGTATCTCGTGACTTTACTTTTACCAATATTAACTCACATTTCTGTCTTTCACACACACTATCAATCTCAATCACCAAATGATTCAGCCACCAATGCTTGTCATCTGCAATTCACTATTGATCGAATTTTCACAACCTTCCATACTCGTACCCAGATTCCAAACCTCCTTCTAATACTCATTAAGTTACTTACCTTACCACTCCATCCATATACATATAACAACCAAGGCGACATTACGCAATCTTGATGTAACCCTACATTCACCTCGAGCCAATCACTCATCCTATTTCCTGACTCTCTCACATGCTCTACTATTCATGTAAAAACTCTTGACTGCATTCAACAAATTTTCACTTATTCCATACAGTCACAACGCACCTTACAATACCTCTTTATCATCCCTGTCATACACTTTCTCTAATTCCGCAAAAGCCCAAAAAGTGTCCTTACTTCTCTCCAAGAACTTCTCATACACCTGTTTTACCACAATCATCTGATCCACACATCCTTTGCTGAACCCACAATGTTTTTCCTCAAGCAGTCTCTCAGTACCTTTCTTAATTCTCTCGATTAACATTTCCATAGACCTTACCAACTACGCTCAACTAACTAATTCCTCTAAATCTACTACACTCATACTTATCTCCTTTCCCTTTGAAAAGTGTAAATAAACATGCACTCCTCCAATCAACTGGGATCCTCCCTTTCCTAAAACTTATAATTAACAACTTAACCATCCATTCCTTTAATGTTTCCCCACGTTTTGACAAGCATTCTACATGACACGCATCTGTCCTGGTGCTTTACCTGCTATCATTGCTCAGTATGCCAATTGTACCTCGTATTGTATTATTCCCCTATCGTTCTCATCACCTAACATTGGCATTCTCCATTTATTCCCATGTCTCTCAACTTTATCACGTCTATTATCAATTGCCCATCTTCTCCTTCACCCTCTCTTCCCTATCAGACTTACGTTCCGCACTCTTCCGAAACATCTTTTCATTCCTTTCAAAACTCTCAGACAAGCATCTACCCCACCTCACATCCACTTCTCTCATTGCCTACCTCACTATGCGCTTTGCTAACCTCCTCTATTCACTGTACCTTTCATATGCTTCGGCATTACCTATTTGCAACCACACCTCAAATGCCTGCTTCTTTTCAGCTACTACTGAACTCACCTCCTCATTTCACCATTCACTACCCTTCCTTTTTTTTTATTTCCACCAGTTGGTCTCCTTCCACACACTGTCTCTACACACGTCATAAGTTTCCCCTTGAAAGAATTCCATTCCTCATCCACTCCCTCCTCCACTTTCTCTTTCATTACACTCCACATATTCCTCAGACTAGCCTAATACTAACAGTATTTCTCTTACTTAACCCTATCAGCTGCGAGCCTCTAGAATTTTTTGTACAGACGATACTATAGCCTTGGGTGAATAAGTATTAATTTCAATGTGTTGTGGAGAAAGAGAGAGAAAGTGATATATATATATATATATATATATATATATATATATATATATATATATATATATATATATATATATAGAGAGAGAGAGAGAGAGAGAGAGAGAGAGAGAGAGAGAGAGTCAAATTAGATCGTATCAAAAATATTCTTTTCTTACAAATCTTATAAGTAGACACGTATATAAGTAAATAATTTAATAACAATAAAATTTACCAAGAAAGTTAATATGATGCTAGATTTAACAGATTAAAGATTAACAAAGGATAAAGAAAGAGCCGAGTAAATCCTATATATATTACTAAATAATAATAATAATAATAATAATAATAATAATAATATTAATAATAATAATAATTAATACCAAAGGTGAATATTAGTATTAATTTTCACATTGAAATATTGAAATGCAGTTATAAAATAATTAGGCATACAAATGTATTAGGCAAAGTATAGTGGTGTAGTAGTACACTCAAGATATAAAAATTATCCCTTGCTCTTAGTGTGTATTTACAGTGACTTACATAAAAAAAATTATTAATGAGTAATTGTAAATATCTCC
>JAXCGZ010023014.1:10000-17500 GCA_037179515.1 Halocaridina rubra
TATAACTAGTGCCTAGTGATTACAGGAAAATTTACCTATAGCAAGGAACTAATGCAATATCACTTAACCTATTTTAATCTAACCTAATGCTTGTAATGTACTATCGGTAAATTTTTAGCATATGCTTAGATTTATAGCCAATTCTTGGTGATAATTATACGTACTTACAATGAGAAAAAAATAATAAATATATATATATATATATATATATATATATATATATATATATATATATATATATATATATATATATATATATATATATATATATATATATATATATATATATATATATATATATATATATATATATATATATATATATATATATATATATATATATATATATATATATATATATATATATATATATATATATATATATATATATATATATATATATATATATATATATATATAAATATACACATACATATATATATATATATATATATATATATATATATATATATATATATATATATATATATATATATATATATATATAAATATACACATACATATATATATATATATATATATATATATATATATATATATATATATATATATATATATATATATATATATATATAAATATACACATACATATATATATATATAAATATACACATACATATATATATATATATATATATATATATATATATATATATATATATATATATATATACATATATACATATACACATACATATATATATATATATATATATATATATATATATATATATATATATATATATATACACACACACACAAAGGTATATAAAAATTAGTCCTCAAAGAACATGCAAATATTATTCAGTTGTGAATATGATAAAATATATTGGTAAGAATCTCAGTACAAATTCGCAGAAAAATTATAGGACCTAATACTAATATTCCAAAGAAAAAAAATAGAATCTAGCGGATATCCGCTCATTAAATAATCAGATATTCTTTGATATCCAACTAACAAACAAGTAAATACTGAGAAAATAGATAAAGAGTCACTACACTTATTGTGCAGGTTAGAAACCTTAGCTAATATCCACGTTTAAAAGCCACTTTTAGTCCTCATTATGGGGATGGACACAGTGGAAGCCGTGGCCGGGTGGTAGCTCACGCGACTTAGATTCGTCAGGTCATCGGTTCGAGACCATCCACGGTCTGAGGTTAGAAAGGGTATTAACTCGGGGTAGCGATCACACACTGTTAAAACCAAAGACCTTCGAAAGAAGGTACCAACTTAGTCCTTACAGAAAAGGGAGTCTGTGACGTCAAACCAGATCATATGGTGATGGACAAAGACACTGTGGCTAGGAAATTAAGGCTGGATATCCTTCCCAACACTCCAAAGTGGGCTCGATGGCGAGTTTGTCAATTCTCGAGTTGGGTACATTAACCATTCTGCTGCCGTAGTAAGCAAGAAAACTCTGTGGGAGAGCGGAGGTTAGATCAGAGAGTAGCAAACTTTCCCAGATGTTTTCACGAGAATCAGTCAGCAACTTGACAATATGTCTACCCTGTTAGTTCCGAGTTTTATTTTCAATGCGGTTAGAACAGTCTTGCAGCGATAGAGCACTTTTAGCTCGACAGCGTCAATTTAAATAAAAAGAAGAGGGTAGTGGGGTTCCTCATAAGACAGCCCCTGTAAACTGTAGGTTTATTTAGGTGCACGAGCAAGGGGGTACCAGTACTGGAGAGAGAGAGAGAGAGAGAGAGAGAGAGAGAGAGAGAGAGAGAGAGAGAGAGAGAGAGAGAAGAACGAATGATAACATAGCTTCCACTGCAGACGATGAATAAACAATAAATAATAAATAAATAAATAAATAAATAAATAAATAAATAAACAAAAGATCAAGTAACGATCATTTTTGCCACTGTTCGCTAATAAGGACAATCCCTCCCTCACTAATAAAGAAAATCCCTCTTGCAGCCAATCATCCATTTAATTCACACACTCATTAAGACTGTTATACACAAATGCTGATGGATTAGCTGGTAAGGCAGCAGAATTAAAAGATAGGATTCACAACAGTAAGGCAGATATAGTAGCAATTACAGAGACTAAGTTGAGTGAGGACATAAACAGTGTCACAGTTTTTCCTAAGGGCTTCAGAATACTAAGGGTTGAAAGATCTGAGAGGACTGGTGGAGGGATAGCACTGCTCATAAGTGAGAGGATTCAAGTTGAAGAAATAAACTTGGCTATAGAAAGTGAGTTCAGGGAATTTCTTGTTGCTCGCATAAATACTGGGTCAGAGAGCATTATAATAACTGTTGTATACAACCCACCAAGGAACCAAAATAGGCTTGAAATTTATGAGGAAAGTCATATAGGTACTATTGAAGTCATAAACTCAGTTGTTAACATGGCACGGGAGAAAAAAATGTAGGATTTTGATTATGGGAGACTTTAATCATAAAGAGATAGATTGGATAAATCTTGACCCACACAGTGGTGAGGACTCATTCGGGGCAAGATTCCTAGATTGCGTACAAGGGAATTTCCTACACCAACATGTAATGGAACCAACAAGGGCCAGGGGTGGGGATGAGCCATCACTACTTGATCTAGTGTTCACAGATAATGTGTTGGATATTGAAAATATTGAGTATGAACCACCAATTGGAAAGAGTGACCACTGTGTGTTGTTGATGGAGTATATCATTGAAGATATTCTTCCTGAGAGTAGAGGCACTGAGGACATGAGGAGGAACTATCCGAAAGGAGATTACATCAAAATGAATGAGCTTTTTGCAGTTATTGACTGGAGAACCTTATTTTACAACAAATCTGTACAAGAAATGTATGACATCTTTTGTGAGAAATATGGGAAGATAGTAGATTGTTGCATACCTGTCACCAAAGTAGGTGTAATTCATGCCAGAGAGAAATGGTTCGATAATGGGTGTAAAAGAGCTAAGGAGTGGAGAGACAAATGCTGGAAAAGGTATAGGAGGAGAAAAAACATAAATGCCTGGCAAACCTATAAAAGAGCAAGAAATTACTACCTAAGTAAAAGGAGAGAGGCAGAGAGAGATTATGAGAGGGACATCACCAGGAAGGCTAAAGAAAATCCCAAGCTTTTCCACAGCTTTATCAGAGGAAAACTGAAGGTAAAAGAACAGGTTTTAAGGCTAAAGAGACCGGATGGAAGCATCACTGAGACGGATGAAGAGATCTGCAAAGAATTGAACAAGGAGTTTCAGTCAGTATTTACAGTAGAAAATACCCCACCCCCTCAGATTGCAGTGATAGAAGCTCAAGGGCCGGTATTAGAGAACATCAACCTTACAGCCACATAGGTATGCAAAGCGCTGATGGATTTAGATGTTCATAAAGCTACAGGTCCTGATGACATATCCCCTCATGTGCTTAAAAAATGCGCAAACACAATATCAGTGGCACTAAGTATCATATTTAAGGAGTCACTGGAGTCGGGGGAGATTCCAAGATGCTGGAAACAAGCAAATGTGATACCTATCTTCAAAAAGGGAAGGAGGGATACGGCTCTGAACTATAGACCAGTTTCCTTGACCAGCATAGTTTGCAAAGTTATGGAGAAACTACTAAGGAAACATATCTCTCTTCACTTGGAATCCTTCAACTTTTTGTCAGTGAGGCAACATGGCTTCAGAGAGGGTAGATCAACAGTAACAAACTTATTAGAATTTTATGATGAGGTAAGCCAAATCTTACAGGAAAGAGAGGGCTGGGCAGATTGCATATTCCTAGACTTCCAGAAAGCGTTTGACAATGTTCCACATGGGAGACTTATTAGGAAGCTGCACTCAATGGCTAGAATAGGTGGAAATATTTTGGAATGGATAAAAACTTACTTAGAAGGAAAGGAACAGAGGGTTAGAGTAAGACACTCAGTGTCTGAATGGAGAAGAGTTAGTAGTGGAGTTCCACAGGGTTCAGTTTTAGGGCCACTTTTGTTCCTTGTATATGTAAATGACCTACCAGAGTCTGTAAATTCATTCATGAATATGTTTGCAGATGATGCAAAGATTGTGAAGAAAATAAAAAACGAGAACAATGGTAGAGAACTTCAGGAGGATCTAAATAATCTGCATGAGTGGTCAGAAAAGTGGCTAATGAAATTCAATACTTCAAAATGTAAGGTAATGAGAATGGGTACAAGTGCAAGAAGGCCCAAGCTTGACTACTCGGTGGCTGGAGTGCAACTTCAGGAGACAGAAAATGAGAGAGACCTAGGAGTAAACATACTGGCAGATTTGTCTCCAGAAATACATATAAATGGCATAGTAAGGGCAGCATATGCATTCTTATCAAATGTAAGGGTAGCCTTCAGGCACATGGACAAGGAAATGTTCAGAAATATTTATGTAACCTATGTGAGGCCAAAACTCGAATATGCAGCCTCCTTTTGGAATCCGCACTTGAAAAAGCACATAGCTAAGCTTGAAAAAGTTCAAAGACATGCCACGAAACTGGTGCCAGAAATACGCAATCTCAGTTATGATGAGAGGCTGAGGGAATTAGACTTACCATCACTCGAAGCTAGAAGAGTAAGGGGGGATATGGTGACAGTCTTTAAATTCCTTCATGGTTATGATAGAGTGGATAGGGATCGATATTTCGATATGGCTGGCTCTAGAACTAGAGGTCATAGTTTGAAGCTTCGTAAGAAAACTTCTTTGCAGGATGTAAGGAAATACTTTTTCAGTGTAAGAGTAGTTGATAATTGGAATTCGCTAAGCGAGGAGGTAGTTAATGCTATCTCAATCCATAGTTTTAAGGACAGGTACGATAAGTATCACTAAGTCTAAAATGGAACCGATCAGGAGACGGCAAGATACGAGCTTTGGGCTCTTTCCCGTAAACACAATTAGGTAATCACAATTAGGTAATCACACACACACACCACACACACACACACACACACACACACACACGTGTGTGTGTGTGTGTGTGTGCGTGTGCATAAACAAATAAATCAATGAATAATGAAAACAAATTTATATATAGATACATTAAAATTAAAATAAATAATTTCAAATTAAAGATAAGACAACTCCTACATGGGCACCCGCAAGAATGTTCAGGTAAGGCACTGTATATACATCATTAATCACAATGAGTACGTAAGTCAATAATACAATAAGCTAATCGCGTATAAAGCTATGAGTAAGTGACTATAGCATACACATAACCCAACACTGAGATAACAGGACGTTCACCTACAATTACTTCAGAATGAAGCCACATGAAAAGAGTTCGTTTAAGCCATTTACAAGATGGCCTGGTCTGGTCAGGGTACCACAGTACTCCAGGAGGAGACGTACCCGCAGTTATTTCGGTAGAGACATTATTATTATTATTATTATTATTATTATTATTATTATTATTATTATTATTATCATTATTATTATTATTATTATTATTATTATTATTATTATTATTATTATTATTATTATTATTATTATTATTATTATTATTGTTGTTGTTGTTGCATAATTATATGTTGTAGGGACTGGATCAGAATATATCCGGTCAAGAGTTACTAAAATTTGCACGAGTAGAACGTTTGAAAACAATAAAATAAGACGGAAAATTTTTTAAAGCTTACACAATAGTAAGCTACTCATATTCAACAAATAATACAAAATGGGGATTAAAGAGAGACAGTTATTAATACAGACTTAGACTGTATAGCTTATAACGTCTGCTTACTCATTCAATAACAAAGCTAAAATGTCGAAATTTTGGGTTGAAACCTTCATTTAGCTCATATATTTGTTTTTATAGAGAAAAAAAACATCACATGATGCAAGGAAAAAATTAATATAACAATGTTATTGATCTCCTGAAACCAGTAGTGGGTAATGCTAATCACTTACACACACACACACACACACACACACACACACACAAACAAACAAACAAACAAACAAACAAACAAACAAACAGTCCCATTTACTTGTTTTATAGAGAAAAAAATATTACATGATGCAAGGGAAAAAATTAATATAATAAAGTTATTGATCTCCTGAAACCAGTGGATAATGCTAATCACCTGAGAGAGAGAGAGAGAGAGAGAGAGAGAGAGAGAGAGAGAGAGAGAGAGAGAGAGAGAGAGAGAGAGAGAGAGAGAGAGAGAGAGAGAGAGAGAGAGAGAGAATAATTAACAGGATATTAACCCCGTCCAGACTCTCTTAATCTTGTACTTTTAATGTAATAATGAGGAAATTAGATGACACATCGAAATAAGCTCTGATATTAACGGAAAATATGTACGACTGGTACGACTAAGCACACACTCCTAAATTTATATTTCTAAGCCAAAGTCTGCGCTGTGAGTGTGTGTGTGTGTGTGCGTTTGCTTGTGAATATGCGTTTATGTGCGTGATTATAAACTTGTGCTCGTAAGAAGTCTCTATGCTTGCAACCCCTACTTGGTGTCTGTTTAGATTCACTAACATTTATCGCATCATTCCTGAGTGTGCTTGTGTGTCTATGCACGTGTGTGTGCGTGCGCGCGCGAGGTGTTTATCTAATCGTACGCTCGGAAAAGACCTCCATACTCGCAGCTTCCTGTCTCCTGATCGATTTCTTTTCTTGATTCAGGTAAAGATTAGCGACCCTCATAAAACATTAAATAAGCTTGAAAGTCGTTAAGTTCTGTTAGGTCGAGTTAATTCCTAACCTTAACTGACAACTGACAAGGTTATCTAATGTCCTGGGGGTCACTGATCTATA
The DNA here is from genome assembly GCA_037179515.1 of Halocaridina rubra. Classification (NCBI taxonomy): domain Eukaryota; kingdom Metazoa; phylum Arthropoda; class Malacostraca; order Decapoda; family Atyidae; genus Halocaridina; species Halocaridina rubra. Next base: position 16,737 of record JAXCGZ010023014.1, read on the forward strand.
CCTCATCCCACATATCTTTTCTTAAAACAATATATGAGCGAGTGTTACTTTTTTTTTTTGACATCTCTATATTAGTTAAACAATAAATATCTTTGGATAGAACATGCGAGTTAGGCAGTTCACTAACACTATTTAGGGACAACCTTCCATTTAAATTTCCTTTTAAAAAATAATAGCATTTTAATTTCTATATCCCTTGGAGATTTACAACAAGGTAGACGGAGTAATATATATCAGAGATAAAGAAGTAAACTATTTCTTAAGTTACTTGTAAAAAGGACAAAGTTTACAAATGGTGTTGAGATTTATAATCGTCTATCCTGTAAACAAAATGCTTCTCCTATCGTATAAACTGTGTCTTAACCCAATCTCAATTCTTAAAAACCCCATTATTATCATTATTATTATTATTAATATTATTATTATTATTATTATTATTATTATTATTATTATTATTATTATTATCATTATTATTACTATTATCATTATTTTAAGAAACGCCTCCAACAATATACTAATAGTAGTAACAGTAATAGTAGTAGTGGTAGTAGTAGTATAAATATTATTATTATTATCTCATTATTATTATTATTATTATTATTATTATTATTATTATTATTATTATTATTATTATTATTATTATAATTATTATTATTATTATTATTATTATTATTATTATTATTATTATTATTATTATTATTATTATTATTATTATCCACTTAGGAACAAGAAATATATAAACCATTTTAAAACAATCGAGAATG
>JAXCGZ010023014.1:25000-37500 GCA_037179515.1 Halocaridina rubra
TAATAATAATAATAATAATAATAATAATAACAATAATAATAATAATAATAATAATAATAATAATAATAATAATAATAATAAGAAGAAGAAGAAGAAGAAGAAGAAGAAGAAGAAGAAAAAGAAGAAGAAGAAGAAGAAGAAGAAGAAGAAGAAGAAGAAGAAGAAGAAGAAGAAGAAGAAGAAGAAGAAGAAGAAGAAGAAGAAGAGATAGTAATAATAATAATAATAATAATAATAATAATAATAATTTTATTATTATTATTATTATTATCACTATTATTATAGATGTGTATGGCAATATTTGCTATTAAAAACACTAATATATATATATGTATGTATGTATGTATGTATGTATGTATGCATGCATGTGTATATGTACGTATGTGTATGTATGTATGTATGTATGTATGTATGTATGTATGTATGTATGTATGTATGTGATTACCTAATTGTGATTACCTAACTGGGTTTATGGGAAAGAGCCCAAAGCTCGTATCTTCCCGTCTCCTCATCGATTCCATTTTCTACTTAGTGATACTTATCATACCTGTCCTTAAAACTATTGATTGAGATAGCATTAACTACCACCTCGCTTAGCCAATTCCAATTATCAACTACTCTTACACTGAAAAAGTATTTCCTTACATCCTGCAAAGAAGTCTTCTTACCAAGCTTCAAACTATGACCTCTAGTTCTAGAGCCAGCCATATCAAAATATCGATCCCTATCCACTCTATCATAACCATGAAGGAATTTAAAGACTGTCACCATATCCCCCCTCAATCTTCTAGCTTCGAGTGATGGTAAGTCTAATTCCCTCAGCCTCTCATCATAACTGAGATTACGTATTTCTGGCACCAGTTTCGTGGCATGTCTTTGAACGTTTTCAAGCTTAGCTATATGCTTTTTCAAGTGCGGATTCCAAAAGGGGGCTGCATATTTGAGTTTTGGCCTCACATAGGTTACATAAATATTTCTGAACATTTCCTTGTCCATGTGCCTGAAGGCTACCCTTACATTTGATAAGAAAGCATATGCTGCCCTTACTATGCCATTTATATGTATTTCTGGAGACAAATCTGCCAGTATGTTTACTCCTAGATCTCTCTCATTGTCTGTCTCTTGAAGTTGTACTCCAGCCACCGAGTAGTCAAGCTTGGGCCTTCTTGCACTTGTACCCATTCTCATTACCTTACATTTTGAAGTATTGAATTTCATTAGCCACTTTTCTGACCACTCATGCAGACTATTTAGATCTTACGTAGGAAGTATTCTAGCCCCTCTCCAGCAGTGGTTAACAAACACAACTCGAGAAGTGACAAACTTATGATCAAACTCATTACAGGACGTTTGGAATGGCATCCAACCATAATTCCCCAGCTCCATGCTGTGTATGTCAACCACATATGGAATTACTAGTGACACGTACAATGGCAAACAACAAGAGCGACTGGTAAAGTTGCAGAAAAGCCACTAGAAATTAGCAACTATCTTGAAATGCATCTGAATCAGCTGAAGAACACGCACCTCAAAACTACTCACTGAAAAAGCAGGGCATAAAATTTAAAGGGAATTAGGAATTGGGTGCCTTAAAATTTTAATAATAAAGATTTGGGTTACGCTTGGTTAGGATAATTAGGTTAGTAATACGGAAAAATGCGCATTAAACGATTTGAGGAGGGTATACTCCAGTTGATTTATTTATATCTATACACATATACAGTACATATATGGTATTCACACCTTCACCAAACTCATAAAAAAATATGGTGGTATGGCCTAGGTCTCTAGGACATGACTTCCTATGAGGGGTTGCTAATTTCCTTTTTTCACCTGTTTTCTATATTTATATATATATCGCCTCATTCGTTTGTACAAATCAGATTCCCCTGAAGATAAGTAATGCACCTGAATTTCCTTACGTAGCCATAGCCATCACAAATTTGTTATATATATATATATATATATATATATATATATATATATATATATATATATATATATATATAGTGTGTGTGTGTGTGTGTGTGTGTGTGTGTGTGTGTGTGTGTGTGTGTGTGTGTGTGTGTGTGTGTGTGATTACCTAATTGTGGAAAGAGCCCAAAGCTCGTATCTTCCCGTCTCCTGATCGGTTCCATTTTATACTTAGTCATACTTATCATACCTGTCCTTAAAACTATGGATTGAGATAGCATTAACTACCTCCTCGCTTAGCCAATTCCAATTATCAACTACTCTTACACTGAAAAAGTATTTCCTTACATCCTGCAAAGAAGTTTTCTTACGAAGCTTCAAACTATGACCTCTAGTTCTAGAGCCAGCCATATCAAAATGTCGATCCCTATCCACTCTATCATAACCATGAAGGAATTTAAAGACTGTCACCATATCCCCCCTCACTCTTCTAGCTTCGAGTGATGGTAAGTCTAATTCCCTCAGCCTCTCATCATAACTGAGATTGCGTATTTCTGGCACCAGTTTCGTGGCTATGTGCTTTTTCAAGTGCGGATTCCAAAAGGGGGCTGCATATTCGAGTTTTGGCCTCACATGTGTGTGTGTGTGTCATCATCATTATTTGCTCTTACTATTTTATTCATAGGAAAAAAATCCAATTTTTCATTTATCATATTCTTTCTCAGTCTCTGTACTATGTCTCCTCTCTCAAAATTCTGTATACATTGTACTGAATTCTCACCGATTATTGGTGTTTCTCAATAGCTATCCACTTTTCTTCATCAGTCACATACATACATACATACATACATACATACATACATACATACATACATACATACATACATACATACATACATACATACATACATACATACATACATACATACATACATACATACATACATACATGTGTGTGTTCGTGTGTGATATTCTTTTTGTCTTGACAGACGGTTAAAGTAGCAAGGTTGCTGCTTGCCCTGGCTAAGGATAATGAAGAAGTGTCTAACCATTTAACAATTCCTTCTTCTCGACCCTGCTGCTTAGCTCTAAATGAAAAACATTTAATATGTTTGGAACTCAAGCAGCGTTCTAAGAGATGCCAGAGGATGGCTTGGAGCATTCCACCCCATCAACTGCCTTTGGATTTCTCCCTCCGGATTTTTTCTCATGGTTTGCTCCCCAAGCCTTTCACACTCCAGCGTGCGCCTGCAAAGCGCCAGGAACAGATGCAGGTAGTAGCATTTACCGTCATAGTGGTAGCAAGCAGTTGCCTGGCCTGATCTATGGTTAATAATAATAATAATAATAATAATAATAATAATAATAATAATAATAATAATAATAATAATAATAATAATAATAATAATAAAATAATAATAATAATAATAATAATAATAATAATAATAATACATACATACATACATACATATACCGTGGCTGTTTCCCCCTTAACTTGGGGGGTAATAATAATAATATTAATAATAATAATAATAATAATATTAATAATAATAATAATAATAATAATAATAATAATAATAATAATAATAATAATGATAATAATAATAATAATAATAATAATAATAATAATGATAATAATAATAATAATAATAATAATAATGATAATAATGATAATAATAATAATAATAATAATAATAATAATGCATGCGTGTTATTCTTTTTACGTTTATGTGTCATTATTAATCCCATTATTGGGGTGAACACAGATTATGGCTAATATATATATATATATATATATATATATATATATATATATATATATATATATATATATATATATATATATATATAATATATATATATATATATATATATATATATATATATATATATATATATATATATATATATATATATATTTATTTATATATAAATATCATTTTTTCATTCACTTATTTATTTCCTTGACTCTTTCATTTTTTTCTATTTCCTGTGTTCTCTTTTCGCTAATTCCTCTAAGTAGTAGAGTTTCCCAGCAATTAGTGACGTTTTTCAATACACTCTTTCTGTTTTATTACTTTCTCTTTTATTATTCTCTCCTTTATTTGATGCTAGATTATTTTTCTTGTTAATGACATCCTCTCAAGCAGCGAAGAAATCAAAGGAGGACAAAAAAGAATTAATCAATAAAGAAAAAATAAAAAAAAATATTATACAGTAATGTAAAATCTACTTAACTTTTTTAAATGCATGCCCCCCCCCCCCAAGTTCTAAGAAATTAACCAGAGAGAGAGAGAGGAGAGAGAGAGAGAGAGAGGAGAGAGAGAGAGAGAGAGAGAGAGAGAGAGAGAGAGAGAGAGAGATAAATTATCTGATACTTTTACCTGCCTAATATGTGAGAATGAGGTCACTTCTTCAGTGGTGTAAGAAATACACACACAAACAAACACAAACACGTGCAAACACACAAGAGAAGCAAAAATTTGTTTCATACATATTGTCCAGTATAAGGATGCAACTTTATATTATTAAACTATATGGCAAATATATTTTACGAGAGAGAGAGAGAGAGAGAGAGAGAGAGAGAGAGAGAGAGAGAGAGAGAGAGAGAGAAGAGAGAGAGAGAGAGAGAGAGAGAGAGAAATTATTTATTCCTTAACCAACAAACCACACCTCTCATATCCATTAATCTTTGTTTCCTGGCCACCAAGAAGTTACCAATTATTTATGAAAGGAATTTCCCAATGCTCAGATGATACTACTCAGATGACGTATTTATATTTAATGTAAAAGAGATTCTGCTTATATATATTTGTCTATCTATATATCTAGCTATCTATCTCTTTTTTATCTATATATCTATCTCTGTTTATGTAAGCTCAGCTATGGCAAAATGATATTCCAATAATTCTTTTTTATAGATTTAGATAAACGAAGTTAATGAGAAGTTCAGTTTTTGCAAATATCAGACATGTGTAGGAATGCTCTCTAATATTAAGAAATAAAGTATACAATTATAACAGAGAGAGATAATAATAATAATAATAATAATAATAATAGTAATAATAATAATAATAATAATAATAATAATAATAATAATAATAATAATAATAATAATAATAATAATAATAATAATAATAATAATAATAATAATAATAATAATAATAATAATAATAATAATAATAATAATAATAATAATAATAATAATAATAATAATAATAATAATAATAATAATAATAGGTAATGTGGCTATGTGCTTGTCTTACACACCTTAAGCAAAACAAATATTGAAACAGCAGCTTCATGCTTCTTACACCCATCAAGCACTAGCATCATGTCCTCACATCGACTCCTCCTAGATCATCCCTTTCCCAATATAAGCCATTTCCTCTCCTGTCCAATTGACCTAAGAATAAGAGACAACAGTACAGTACCATATATGACATTTATTGTCTCCTTCCAAGTCACCCTTTTCTAAAAACGTGCCTCTTCTCTTCCCCAATAGGCCTGCATGTCTGACGCAACAATCAGTATTGAAACAATATCATATATGACCTTTATTATCGTCTCCTCCCAGGTCACCCTACTAATACATGCCCTCTCCTCCTCTGCCCCTATAGACCTGGGTGTGTGAAGCAACACAGTATTTGAAAAACAGGACGATCAAATTACCTTTCTCTAATAATCTGTGATTATTAGTAATGACGATACAGTTCATTGTTCCTGTCATTTACTTCATCACCAATATATTTTCCTTTGTGTGCCTCTCTTCTCTAGTGCGGTGTCTATTAAGGTGATTTACGTGTGTAAAAACACGTAAGTAATGAACCAAAGACCCCGCTTTCCAGCCCCTCCATTCGGTATATAGACAGCTTTGTTTTGTCGTAGTTAGGTTTTATATCTACGCGTATTTTCATTTCTCAATAGTCATTGGATTAAAAGAGACGTATTCATTATAATTTACGTGTAAACTTTAAAATGGTGTGAGATGTAAATATTAAGGGCATGGCCACACTGATGGTGATTTCCTTGGATTACCTGATGAGTCTCAAACACCAACCATGCGATCTATATGCGAGTGGCCATGTTAAATACTGCCGCATCCAGTATGGCCACACGCATGAGAGTCGTCAGTTCTTACCGACGACCGGTTCAGCAGCCCCACTATCCACTATCCCCAATGGAAATCGCCTTCAGTGTCACCATCATCTAAACTAATGATTTGGTACCACTTTCGCTTGTTATATACGTGTCACGAATCTACTTCCTAACCTAAGCTAACCAAGTAGATTTTTTGTTTTCGTAGATAACAAGCAGAAGTAGCACCAGTGATTTCATATCACTCATGCTCACCTGAATACTGCACAAATTATTAACTATCAATCTCTATTTTAACACTTTAATCAGAGCTGATTCCCCATTTAGCTTGAGTAACAAGGTTATTCAACAGTCGAAAGAATATTTGCCCATTTAATGTGTCACTATTAATTCTCCGGCATGGGAGTGAACACAGTCAGTGTTGCAGCTAGGGGAATTAAGGCTGGATGTCCTTCTTAACGCCCGATGGCGGGCTTGATCTCGGGTCTGTACCTTAACCAGTCGAATAAAGAAGTCTTATTTTTAATAAAGCGAAGGGTTTGATGCAAAATGGCAATATATTTGAAGCTAATTCTATCTTGTTCAGAGCAAACAGCGGTTTCCCTCGAGTAAATAGCAATTACTTTGAGTTAAGTGGTAATTTCCAAAATGCAGGCAAATTTCTTAAAAAAATATATTTTTTTAACTCTCTCTCTCTCTCTCTCTCTCTCTCTCTCTCTCTCTCTCTCTCTCTCTCTCTCTCTCTCTCTCTCTCTCTTCTCTCTCTCTCTGTCTGTCTTCGTGAGGTATTAATAAATTTTGTAATGTAATCAGCAATATAGGGAAAACAAAACGCATATTTTGGAGAAAAAAAATAAAAAAATAATAATAATAATAATAATAATAATAATAATAATAATAATAATAATAATAATAATAATAATAATAATAATAATAATAGTAATAATAATAATAACAATAATAATAATAATAATAATAACTCATAATAATAATAATAATAATAATAATAATAACAATAATAATAATAATAATAATGATAATAATAATAATAATAATAATAATAATAATAATAATAATAATAATAATAATAATAATAATAATAATAATAATAATATTAATAATAATAATAACAACAATAATAATAATAATAATAATAATAATAATAATAATAATAATAATAATAATAATAATAATAATAATAATATTAATATTATTAATAATAATAATAATAATAATAATAATAATAATAATAATAATAATAATAATAATAATAATAATAATAATAATAATAATAATAATAGTAATAATAATAATAATAATACTTTCTAGGAGGCTTTTCTTATTCATTATGTAATAAATCATTTTCTATGGTAAACAGCAATATAAAGATAAGGAAGAATAAAAAGAAAAAAATCAACGTAAATTAAATCAATATTTTGTCTATTTTCCTGTTTCTTCATAAATATACTTAAAAAATACAGAGATAAAAGGACTGACGCCATTGTATAACTAAATTCTAACACAATTGTTGAAGAGGAGGAAACGAAGAAGAAGAAGAAGAAGAAGAAAACTAAATGAGGAGACAGAATCTTATAACTTAAAATATATAGACGTTGTGTCTTGGATACAGAGGGTACTTCATTTACTATATCATCTCTATGGCAATAATTTCATTTCATCCTCATAAACCTTAAAAAATGAGAGTTGGTTTTTCGTCATTCCTACCAAGAGCAAATCTACGTTTGTTTCAATTCATTTTAATTAGACAGGATTAGAAATTTCCTAACACTATGCGACAAGCATGGAACATCACTGGAGAGAGAGAGAGAGAGAGAGAGAGAGAGAGAGAGAGAGAGAGAGAGAGAGAGAGAGAGAGAGAGAGAGAGAGAGAGAGAGAATACGTTGAAAAAAACACTGATTCCCATCAATTTGCTCCATTATCCGATGAATAATTGGTGTGAGTTATGAGTGTGTTTGTATGTGCTTTGTATGTGTGTGTGTGTGTGTGTGGGAGAGAGAGAGAGAGAGAGAGAGAGAGAGAGAGAGAGAGAGAGAGAGAGAGAGAGAGAGAGAGAGAGAGAGACGCCTTCAAAAACAAAGCATATTATGATAGCCATCAATTCAGTTCCACTCTCTGATGAAATAATTTGTATTGTGTATGTATGTGTGTGTGTGTGAGAGAGAGAGAGAGAGAGAGAGAGAGAGAGAGAGAGGAGAGAGAGAGAGAGAGAGAGAGAGAGAGAGAGAGAGAGAGAGAGAGAGAGAGAGAGATTATTATTTTATTTATTTTATTAATTTATTGCGCCAAGGCGTCAGACATTACATGAGTTCATACAAATAATGCTTCAAATGGATACAAAACCAAGAGTTGAACATGGTTTACAGGGAGGTGTACATATTGATAAAACATTGCTGCATACTAACACACAACTCACAGTATGGCAGCACAGAGTACATTATATGCAAAAGTAAAGCTCAGAGAGACGCAGAATGCACAAACAGAATTATACAGCAACATACAGAAAATATATGTATAATTCAATATAATTAATGGCCACCAAAGTGAGGATAACGAGCAAGAATAACATCAAGGTTGTCATCATTAAGTAAAAATGAGCAGATCTGTATTAAGTTCTGACCTCGTGGTAAAACATCTCTCACTGTGGGGCACTGAAGACAATAGTGGTCAAGAGTGTTAGCATTAGGATGGTCGCATAGTTTACAGGAGGTGTACTGTGGCATATCTAGAGTCTGGGAGACCTGCCATAAAGGCCGATACCCCATTCTGAGCCGAGCACTAACTACATTGTTTTTCCGCACCATTAACCCGCGTCTGCGATACTTGTAGCGACTGTGAAGAAAGTGATCATGGTGCTGTATGGACACACTGTTGGCCCTCTCCGTGTCCCTGCGCTGGACCGTCATGGCAAACCCAGCTGAGTAGATGATGTTACGTAGGCATCGGAGGGAGGGCTCAGCGTCCACAGCATGCCCATCCAGCATACAGGCCGCCTTGGCAAGACGATCCGCTGTGTCGTTGCCAGTCAGCCCAATGTGGGATGGAGTCCAAACAAATGACACAACAAGAGAAGCATCCCGAGCGGCCGCGAGGCGACATAGTATATCTCCCACAGCACGACCACAGATAGGTCTTGGCGAGGATAGGGCTTGTAGGGCCGATTGGGAGTCACAAATTATTACCCCATTCACTCGTCGTCGAACAAGGAGAGTCACGGCATCCAAGATGGCATTCAGTTCACAGTAGGTGGAGCTCGACGAGGTGGGTAGTCTACGGCCAATCCATGAATCAGCCGGCACAGGCGGCTGCATGGTGGGGGAAAACACAGCACATGCCGCCCTCCCATCTGCTTGCACAGAACCATCAACATAGACGTGGTGCGCTGCAGGGACAGACGTGGATACATCAGCGATAGTCTCCAGAGCTAACTGTCTCTGCAAGGGGGGATAGACATCCTTCGAGGTCGGTGTATATGTGACAGCGGGGAGGGGGACACGCCAGGGTGGTAAATCTGGGACAGCCGCCTGCACTGGCAGGTCGATGTCAAGGCCACGGAGAATGTCACTCACCACCCTGATAAGGTTATGACCTCCTGCTCGAAGTGGGAGCCTGGGTACGTCTGGATCCAGGGATGTCCTCATGACAGCAGAGAAGTACGGAGCAAGAAAGGGGTAGTGAAGACACTTAACAGTAAAATAGGACACATTGGCATAAATCCTCTCCACAAGAGGGGGCAAGTTGAGCTCCAACTGCATACTCACAATACGGGTAGAGAGAGAACATCCCAAGATAAATCTCATGACTCGATTCTGGAACTTTTCAAGTGGCTCGAGAGCTGGTCTAGGAAGTTGACACAAGGCAGGAGACAGATAGTCAACCACTGACCGAAGTAGTAGGATGTAGAGGGTCCTCGCCACTGGGATGGAGACTCCTGCAGCATTGTTGGCAAGCCACTTGACAGGTGCAAAGCGGGGCTCCAGACGGTCAAGAAGGCTCTTCACAAAGGGATGAATTCGTTGACGTGCAGGTATAGCTGGGGTGATCCGGACTGGTGCACCTAAATACGTGTACTGTGTGCAGTGAGGGATGACATTACCACCCATGGCGAATGCGGGCAGTGCTCTGCAGTTGCGTGAAGTAAAAATCCTGCTTTTTTCTGGGGAGATAATAAGGCCACAGGAGGTAGCAGACACGTAAAAATCATGGAGCATGTGCTGAAGGTCGTGAGTTGAGGTCGTGTGGATGCATATGTCGTCCGCATAGCAGGTAACTGTAGTACCGGGGATGACAGGAAGGAGGGAGAGTAGACGATGCATAAGGATATTGAATAGAAAAGGACTTAGCACACCCCCCTGAGGAGTACCCAGTTCAAACCGTTCATAGGAGCTATACGACCCTTTAAAAAGGACACTTGATGTTCTGTTGCAGAGATATCCCCGTATCCATTTCAGTATGTTCCCCCGAACTCCAAAGTCCACCAGCTGGTCAAGAATAATTTCCTTGTTGGCTATATCGAAGGCAGATTTGAGGTCCAGGAAGGCGACCACACTGGTGGGAGAAAGACGGGTGTAGAGTTCAGCGAGGCAGTGATGTGTGCTCCGTTGTGGGAGGAAACCATAAAGACTGGGGGAGAGTTTATCCTGTAGGCGGTGCATGAGCCGGGCAAGAAGGATGCGTTCAAACACTTTGCTGAAGCAGGAGGTGAGGGAGATAGGCCTAAATTTGTCGGTTCCAGGTTTTGGTAGAGGAATAATAGTGCTTCTGGTCCAGGCAGAGGGCACATGCCCCAAGCAAAAGCAAAGATTGAAGAGCTGCAGTAGGGGGTTACCAGGAACTTTCTGAAGAAGACGGAGAACTTGATATGTAAGACCATCCTCCCCAGGGGCAGTATCCTTAATCCTAGCAAGAGCACGTCGTAGTTCATCCTCTGTGAATAGGATGTCATCCTCTTCATCCGTCTGTAGTAATTCACCCATTAGGCGGAGGTTACGAACACTGCGGTGGGTGGAGAGTGCCTCTTGAACGTTCCCAGGAAGGTTGCAAGTTTGTGACTGTGCTGACCAGGTAGTAATGAGGTCCTGAGCGTACTCAAGTGGACTGTGGTGTAGAGCACAGGTGGGTTTCTTCTTGACAGCCTTCCTTATAAGATGCCACATAGTCCCAGCGCTAGTCTGATGGTTAATACTATCCGTAAATTTCTGCCAATACTCCGTGTGCACGCACTTCTGCAGGGCAACCAGATCATCCCTCGCCAACTGATATTGGTGCAGGTGGTCAGGGGTGGGCTGTCTTTGAAAGGAGAGTCCAGCATCCACAGCTGTCCTTTCCGCCTGGGCAATACGCTGATCCAAAGTCCAGGAATGGGCCTCAGGGCGACGTGGAACGTGTGGTCTGAGAATATAATGCGTGTAGAAGTCATGTGTAGAATCCACCAATGAGTTGCATAAGCTGTCTGGAGAAAGGAGATCAAAAGTGGGAAGGAGGTGAGAGATAAAGGAAATATAAGTGGGGCAGTATTTGGGAGGGATAGAGATGCGGGTGCGGTGATGGGAGAGGGTAGCTGGAGTCTGAAGTATGGAGTATTTCAGGCTAAGGGCAACATGGTCAGAAAAGAGAGAAGGGATAGAAGAGCAGGAGACATTAGGTACCACAAGGCCAGCTGTGAGAATGTGATCTACAGTACCCCCACGAGCGTGTGTGGCACCACCAGTATCCCAGCGGGTGAGGCGGTAGCGGCGGATGTAGTCGAGCAGAGGCTTGCCACCGCGATTGGGAGTGGGAGATGAGTCACCAAGGGCGGGGTGTCTGGCGATAAAATCCCCCATATAGATCATTCCACTGTCTGTAGGTATTGGAAGGGCTGGTAGATTAATCACACCTGGGGCAGAGTAGACATTGCACAATCGAAGAGTACCATTCCCGACAGTGATTTCAAAGAGCTGAAAGGTCATATCAACTTGTGCAGAAGAACCAAGGAGCATGTGAGGTATGGAGGAATGAATGTAGGTAATGAGTCCTCTTCTGGTATAATGCACATATGAAACATACCCTGTGAGCATAGGAGCCTCCTCCCCTGGTGGAGCACCACCAGGAAAAGCCTCTTGTATGAAAATAACCTGCGGATGATGACGATAAACATAGGCTCTAAGTGCAGTGAGTTTAGGAGAGTGTCTAATTCCAAAGGCATTCCAAGAGATGGCATGAAATTGTATGCGACTAGCGAATCTTATTCTTATTTTTGCGGAAGGCAGAAGTGGGCGGGGCACTGTCAGATAGAGCATGGGATGAAGAAGACCTGGGCTGCACATCAGTCAACTTCTCAAGGTGGGAGGCGACCTTATTAAACTTGTCAGTGAGAGTCGTGATGGTGTCAACAACAGCATGATGAGACTCGACCAAACTTGCGAGAGTCCTTTCCATTGTATCTTGCTGGGTGACCATACTGTCAATGCGGGCACCTATGGTATCA
>JAXCGZ010023014.1:42500-77018 GCA_037179515.1 Halocaridina rubra
ATATATATATATATATATATATATATATATATATATATATATATATATATATATATATATATATATATACTAAATAAAGTGAGAAACAAATACCTACATTCATACATACATACATACATACATACATACATACATACATACATACATACATACATACATACGAGAGAGAGAGAGAGAGAGAGAGAGAGAGAGAGAGAGAGAGAGAGAGAGAGAGAGAGAGAGAGAGAGAGAGAGAGAGAGAGAGAGAGAGAGAGAGAGAAATCATATTACTACTGGTCTTAATTCTGCAATTTCACCGTGAATAGATCTTGCTCTGATGTAGCTGGGTATATGGAAATGTCACAAAATGACGAAAATGAAAATAATCCTCATTATCATGAGGCATCAAAGGAGACCACAGTAACCCGGTGGTAGCGTGCGCAAGTTGGGAAGAGACGAGCCTGACGACGTGAATGCTATCCCAGCCGCGGGGAGTTAGGAAGTGCATGCAGACTAAATACCCCAACTCCAAATGTCTCTGTTCACCCTCATTCATGGAGACAAATTGTGACACATAAAATAAGAAGAGTAGAAGAGAGCAAGGAGGATATCCTTCGCCAGAACCTCTTGAAAATAAGAAGGAAAGAGCGGTGACGTTGAGAGCTTTCTTTATTTTGAGCTCTTATTTCATGTTAACCTAACTTAATCTAACCTAACTCAACCTCAGTCCAACATTAAGCACCTAAAAATTACATTTGTTGCTATTCTGGGACTCATCCCTTGTGCAGTCGACCTCACAACTTGTAGTAAATCATACCTAACTAACCAGAATAACTTAACCTAACCTAATCACCATTCTTATATGGATGATAAATAACGAGAATAAAATAAATGTCATTAAATATTATTGTCCACAGACATGTAGTCTATAGTGTCATTTCTCCGGTAGACCCCAAATTACACTACAACAAATCACTAGCAACAACAGGAACAACAGTTGTAATAATAATAATAATAATAATAATAATAATAATAATAATAATAGTAATGATAATAATAATAATAATAATAATAATAATAATAATAATAATAATAATAATAATAATAATAATAATAATAATAATAATATACGGCTTATGTGTCGCAATTTGTCCTCATTTAGGAGTTGCACAACGGAGGATGGTATCTGGAGAATTAAGACTGGATGCCCTTCCTAACACCCCGCCGTGGTCTCGAAAGCGGTCCGTCATCTCCCGTGTCGAAAATTTTACCACTACGTTACGGCTTTCCCCAATAATAATAATACTACTACTACTACTACTAATAATAATAATAATAATAATAATAATAATAATAATAATAATAATAATAATAATAATAATAATAATAATAATAACAATAATAATAATAATAATAATAATAATAATAATAATAATAATAATGATAATTATAATAATAACAATAATAATAATAATAATAATAATAATAATAATAATAATAATAATAATAATAATGATAATAATAATAATAATGATAATAATAATAATTACTCTAGCAAAATATGTCAGTACTTTTAATACTCTCACATGTTACTTAAAACTTAATAAAAAAAAAAATCTGTAAAGGAGAAGAAAATATTTGTATTTGTAAATACCATAAAAAGTATTTCGACTTTGACCCTTGACCTTTAAGCTAACAAGAGAAACTTCATAATCGTTAATCGTGTGTATAAGGTTAATCGCTTAAGTTCCAGAGGTGACAAAATCATGGGAAATATAATTTAACCTTTCGTGAATGATTAATGAATATACGCTTAAAGACAGCCTACTACTACTACTACTACTACTACTACTACTGCTGCTGCTGCTGCTGCTGTTGCTGCTGCTGCTGCTGCTGTTGCTACTACTACTACACACCGAGAATCAGCGTGAGTTGCCTCCTAACTATTTATAGCCTTAACTAGTATTTATAAATTAGAAATCTCGAAATAATTTCATGTTGTTTTTTTTAACTATTATGATACCAGGACAGGCCAAAAATAAATGCCCTCATCGGGCCTGGCCACGTAGAAAACATATGTGAGAAATAGAGATGGGGAGGGTTGTAATTTGTCAGATGTGAGGTAATATCAACAAGATATGTGTAACGAATATCCAAGGATATTCGGTTTAGAGTAGATGTAGGCATAGAAAAAGAACCGTGACTGAAGGAAGACTTAACATCGAACTAGCCTTAGGGCTTCCACGAGTACAAGCTTAGTTTACCCTAAATCTGGACAGAAATTACCCTAAATACATATTGATTACCCTAAACGTAATGAAATTCATTATTATTACTATTATTATTATTATTATTATTATTATTATTATTATTATTATTATTATTATTATTATTATTATTATTATTATTATTATTATATACTCAACGTAGATATCACTCTCATCATCATTCTCTCTCTTTCAATATATATATATATATATATATATATATATATATATATATATATATATATATATATATATATATATATATATATATATAGAAGGGGACCCGAAAAAGAGAGGAGACGGGTATGAAGCAGCCACTTTGGCTATCAGTAGAACAATTTATTAGATGTGCATGGACGGTTGAAACAGTTATAATGCAAAAATAAAATTTACTATTTTCTTAATAATAATAATAATTAGTCAAGAAAGCATTAAGATAGAAAATTTGCCGATTACCCCTGATTACCCTAGATTTCCCACATTTTTTCTTTACCCTAAAGTTTACCCTAGGAGGGGTCTGATTACCCTAAATTAGGGTATTTTACCCTAAAGTGGAAGCACTGACTAGCCTAGAAAGTTCTATTAAAGTCCAAATGACCCTTCAGTTTAACAATATTGTGAAATAAATGAAGATACTTTCCCCTAGGCGTCATTTTGTAAAAAGTTCATTAAAAAAAAAAGTTTATCATGAGGAAATAAATAAATTAATAAACATATATATATATATATATATATATATATATATATATATATATATATATATATATATATATATATATATATATATATATATATATATATATAGACAGTATATATATATATATATATATATATATATATATATATATATATATATATATATATATATATATATATATATATATATATATATATATATATATATATATATATATATATATATATATATATATATATATATATATATATATATATAGACAGTATATATATATATATATATATATATATATATATATATATATATATATATATATATATATAAAATATATATATATATATATATATATATATATATATATATATATATATATATATATATATATATATTGATGCTTAGTTATATTTTTTTTAACTTCAACTGAAGAGTGCAAAACCATAGCCTATTTTATATGTACTGCGTACTATAATATAGTAGCATTAACCTATCACATGGAGTTAAGCAACTTAGGCCTATTTGAACATAGTACATATTGTGACTTCGGTTATTTAACCTATCACACGGAGCTACACGACTTAGGCCTATTCAATATTTAGCGTATACTGGTACTTAGCTTACATAATATGACACTTCTAGTTGAAAGATTCAGACCTATATGATAAGTAATTATCACATAGTTAAAAGAAATAAAAATATAATACATCCAGTAAAATGACCTCATAGTTGTTTTAATTATGTAACATTGAGATATGTGAGAATAGTATGGTATATATGTGCTTTCACACCCCCAAAGAGTGAAATGAAAACCCAAAATACTGTAAGAATATTCAAAACCGCTTAGAAAAAAGGTATTGTGACTATAAACTTAAATATAGCGAGGGGTTGAACTAATCTCAGTTATCCTAACCTATCCAGACAATTTTCATGAAATTTTTACTGTGCGCTAGCCGAAAAGGTTAAGATATATATATATATATATATATATATATATATATATATATATATATATATATATATATATATATATATATATATATATATATATATATATATATATATATATATATATATATATATATATATATATATATATATATATATATATATATATATATATATATATATTTTTTTTTTTTTTTTTTTTTTTTTTTTTTTTTTATGTGTGACACCGCGACAGGAAAGAAAATTGCCCTCATCAGGTCCGGCCACGAAAAAAAAAAACAAAAAACAAGACGAAGAAAAAGTAGAAGGTTAAGGACAAAGCAGAAATACGTGAGATACACACTTGGAAAACGACAGGCTGAAAGAATAGTCGAAGTATTGAGGACCTAGAGATATGGCAGGATTAGGCCGTGAGATAACGATAGATCTGCTTTTTCATGGCAGCTAAGTTATAAGAATTAGGACACAGCAGAAGGAGAAAGGGAGTTCCAGATTCTGGAGGTGGATGGGAAGAAGCAGTCGCTGCACCGAGTTAATCAAGTTGATAGTTCATATTGTCATTTTTTCCGATGGTTTTAGATATTTTGTTCAATGTTTTGTGTTTTCACCTCCCTCGTTGTTGTGGGATAATAAAACAGTAACCTGCAATTGGTGAGAAGAGTACAATATCAAATCCTTCAAAAAGCCGATAATTCATCTAAATCGGGTCAACCTCCATATGTGACTACTATACAAAAGACATTTTATTCTTACCCATTTTCCTGTTATTCTTTGGCTTCGACACTTGCTTAAATGTCTTGATTTATATACTTGACCGACACTGTTCTGCACTATGCAATTAATCAAAACTCTCTCTCTCTCTCTCTCTCTCTCTCTCTCTCTCTCTCTCTCTCTCTCTCTCTCTCTCTCTCTCTCTCTCTCTCTCATTCTTGTCGAAACTTGTCGAATGGGAACCAGCGAGACAAACTGTCAACAAAGTTTGGATGATCGGTGAAATATGGTAATATTTCGTATTTTAAACTTGAATACTGTAAGTAATGTGTACCTAATACTGAAGAATGAGTAATAAGATTTTTGTTCATTTATAATAATTTCATCAGATAAAACACCCGCACAGTGCTTACGAAAAGCAAGATTCCGATTCAGTGTAGATTATATTAGAAAGGATGAAGAACTTTTGTTTTTCCTCTCTATTTCAAGTCTTAAAAAGCACCCTCTATTTGGATAATTACTCATCTCATGTTAATTTTCCATGTTCCTACTGCAACATGATCATTTACAAAAGAATAATCAACAATGGTATTTTGAAATGCAGGGAAAAAAGTTGGGATGCAATTAGTAAAAAGAAATTGATGAAACATCTTACCCGCTTAGTATAATTGTCGTACCTTCTGGTACTGAAGTTGTTTCTACATCTTCCCACGCAGTTCCCACTCAACATCGACAATATTAATAATAATAATAATAATAATAATAATAATAATAATAATAATAATAATAATAATAATAATAATAATAATAATAATAATAATAACAGTAATAATAATAATAATAAGAAGAAGAAGAAGAAGAAGAAGAAGAAGATTTTTTTTATTTTAAATTTAGAAATAAATATTTTCTTTTACATATTACTTAGTGGCATGCTTGACTCGGGTAACAAATTTAACTGTTTCAATACTTAAACAATTATTTCATAAATTGGTTTATATCCACTGGTTTCCCCGCACCCACAACATTTGCGCTTATTATTGGGAGTTTCAAAACCCAGAAACCGCAAACCATTTACCAGAGTCGGAAAGTGACAAACCCGTGATCGAGGTCACTGCCTGGTATTAGTAAGGGCATCTAGCCTTAATTCCGCAGCTCCAACCTGTCTGCATCCACTCCCATTCGAATGTGATTAATTGTGATACACAAAAAGGTGTTTCAAAAGTCAAAAAACACAAATACTCTTCCATTTTTTCCTCCTCTCCATCTTAATGCGTGTTAAATGGATAACTTTTTTTCTTTTCTTTTGAGAAGGGGAACATTTTTGGAAAGTGAATAAATATCACTGAGGAAGATAACACTGCTTTTTTTTATGATTGTGACACCAGGACGGGCCAAAATAAATAAAATAAAATAAAACAACCCCCATCGAGCCTGGGCACGAAGAATACATGAAGTAAATAGTAACAGAGATGGAGAGTGTAATGACTTGTCAGAAGCGAAGGGATAATAAGAGGTGTGTAATGAATATCCAAGGATATGCAGTATTAATGTAGGCATAAAAAATAACCGTAACTGAAGGAAGACTTAAGATCGAACTTTCCTGGACAGTCCTATTCAAGTCTAAAAAAGCCTTCAGCTGTAGTATTGCAACGGGTGGTGGTGCCATGGGCCAACCTATTACACTAACACAATGAGAGCTAGAGACGTAGCTTAGGATATTGTTCCTGCTTTAGTGAACACCTTGTTAAAAAAAATAA
Organism: Halocaridina rubra; assembly: GCA_037179515.1. Classification (NCBI taxonomy): domain Eukaryota; kingdom Metazoa; phylum Arthropoda; class Malacostraca; order Decapoda; family Atyidae; genus Halocaridina; species Halocaridina rubra. The sequence continues at coordinate 48,854 of JAXCGZ010023014.1, forward strand.
AATAAAAAAAAACGCTCCCGATTTATGTAACACCTTGTATTTCTGCCCGTAATTCATTGAGTACCAAAATATTTATAGCTATCGATCCTAACTATTTATTTTACATAACGTATAAAATAAATAGGAAAACTTCCAGAAAAAATAATGATCCTTCCCCTGTTTTCAGCATCATGAAACATGATCACACACAATTTTTTTTTTTTTTTTAATACAAAGAAGTTTAAAAGAATGTCATTTCTGTCTCTAAGAGAACTTATTTCATATGTTGCGGTTTTACGTCACGGACTCTCTTTTCTACCATGGGCTAGGACGGTTGCTTCTTGCGAAGGACTTGTTTTGGCAGATGTAATCGTTACCCTGAGTGCATGCCTTTGCTAACCTCAGACGGTGACGGGGCGCGAACCCTCGACCTGACGCCTCAAAGTCGCGGACGCTACCGCTTGAGCCACGGTGACTACGAGAGAACTTATTTCATATAATTTTTCAAATATTACTTTCTTTTGTCTCTTACATATTTTTCGAGTTTTTTTTTTTTTTACCATTTCTCGTTTTATATTTTGACATTATAAAGCTGATTTATTTTTTTCAGTATTTTGGCTTAAAATATTTTAATTATAGATCTTTCATTCTTACGAGATGCTTTTGTGAAATTGTAAAACGAAGTATCATCTCAATATGTCTGTCCACCCTTATTTGAATGGGGAATTATTTTGACCGAAAACTGTGCATATACAGAAATACTAAATATTCATAAATTGCTACTGATTCGAAAAAAAGTTTCTTGTTACTGATAATAGTATGAAATAAATTGGAGGGAAAAAAAAAGTTTTCTTTGTTCGGTAGTAGACTAATAACCCGTTTAGCGCAGTGGTTAGAGAAGTCGACAAGAACGGACAGGAAGGGCCTGCTGCTGTATTCCCCGTCTTCGACCAGTCTGAGTCCAACCCCATAACAGGGATCAGTGATGAAACATATTAACGATATATATGTAAAAAATGAAAGGAATTTAGTACTGCTCAGGTGATGGATGATATGAGGAGAGAAAAGAAGATAAATCAGAAGACGAGATATCTGACTTAAAAGAAAATGTAAATACATAAAAAGAATTTAAACAGATGAAGATAAGAGAGAGAGCAGAATTCTTTGACTTTCTTTTTTACGACTTTCTCAGAGAAAACTTATTCCACGTTTTGGGAAACATTATAATCTGTATTTTACGAAGCTAATAAATAAAAACTTAAATGCTTTTAAGTGTTAATTTATTTTAAAGTATTTTTTTAAACACATATGCCAAACATTTACCTAGAGTCCTAGAACGTGTCCTGTGTCAAGAGTAGGATGGGCTGGAGGGACTGCTGATGGTGGAGGAACCTTAAGACGAGCTCAAACAGAAGGAAAAGTTAGCGCCCGTTAAGGCATTATTAGCAGAAAGTTAGAGAGTTTTTGAGAGTTCATCATTGCTTAAGTTCAGCACAGTTCTCGGGTCTCTGTGTATGAAAGCTTTAAAAACGATTAAAGGGGGACTCAGTCCCAAGTGGAAGTATAGCTATGAGTCTAAGAGTGGAGAGGGTGATATGAAAATGAGAAATGAGTTTCCTCTCGAAGAACAAAAATAACAGTTCTATAAGCGAGATTGTCATGATTAAATATGAAAGTCAACTAAATGGGGTGGAGCGAAGGGACTGGGAATCCCCTCCTTTGTATTTAATTCCCACAAAAAGTCAAAATATTTTCTTTTGTCTTGTGACTATCCCACCAGTGTTACCAATGTTGTGGGATTACTATTTCACACGAGGGTTCTAAATATGGTAGCGTGGTTGGTGAAAATAGATCAGCTGCTTCTTTATATGTATTTATTTCTAGCTTACTCTATTCCTCAGAGCTCCCATTACTACAGTTCCTGTCACGAATGATTCCAGATTCCCGCCCCCATGGGGGAGGCTAGCTAAGCTGTGAATGTCACGTCTGCTCCTGACAAGGCCCAGTCTCTAACTGAGTCTTTGTAACTACTCATGGCGGTTGTTGGGGGCATCGTGGGCTTCACTGCCACCCGGCACATTTAGGCATGTCTGAAATGCCTTGTGAAGCTATAGGCATCTTTAATATGCCTTACGACACTCCCCACCAACAAACTGAAATATATCTCATATATTACAGACTGAAACATCAATACTTCTATGAGAGCCTTCAAATTTTCTAACGAACATATTTTACAAAAATGGGGCAGACCTATCTAAGAAACTGACTTATAAAACTGTTACAATCTCATACAATTATCTAAACAGAGTACAATAATATCAGAATTACTATGCAAAAACTGACAAAGAAAAATCTGTTTTTTATAATAAGCATTGTAATCAAAATCACAAAGTCAAACTTAAGTATTCTTCATTGCAACATATAGCTAGAGAGCATTGGCAAAATTACTTAAGAACAAAGCTTATTAAGCTACTTCATTAATTAAACAGTACACAGTGCATTTGGACATGATATATGGAAGCACTTTTAAAACAAAACATTTGTTTTGGAGTGAAAAGTTAAAAACATTCACAATTATAATATGTAATTACTATTCAAGGACAAACTGATATGAGAACTTAATGAACATAATATAAAACATATTCGTCTATGATTTTTCTTCACAAAGATCTGCAATACCACCTCTCGACCTAAGAACTAAATGAGGAGTGAATTCTTCCGGAAACTCAATGAACACAAAGATTAAATCATGATTCAAAACAATGATAATATTGAAGCACAACAATGATAATATTGAAGCAAAACACTGATAATATTTAAGCAGAAAACAACTTATTATGATTTTTGCAAATTGCACAATTTATCAATAGCACTTATTCTAATAAACTTATATCTAAGGGAGACTGAGTATTCGCTTAAAATCATCTTAAAGCTAGAAAAAAATATATATATAAATTGTCTTTTCGCATAGTGGTCAAAGACGGTGGGGACATTTTCTTTCCTTTTTTTTCAGTTCTAACACGTGGGGGAACATACTTTGTAATTTAACTAATAAGGAATTTTCCATACCCTTCCTTTCTCTTTTCAGTAAAGTTAGGACATGTATGGGGATTCTTTCTTTCCCATTTTCCATCTTTTTTTTTTCTAAATATTTCTGTAATATGAACATAGTGGTATTCAGATAGAATGCGTTCATTCCTAAGTATAGCACGTATAAGCTATAAGGTTGGATTCCTTTTAACCTTCTGTGGTGTGTAGTTGGTAGCGCCTTGACTTAGTAATTATAAGTCCTAGGTTCGAATCCCTGTATGGGTAAAAAATGATTCATGTTTTCACATATGTAATGTGCATATTTGGTTATTTTCACCTAACTTTACTTAGTATTAAAAGAACTTAGTCATTGTGCTTTTCAAACTTAGTTGCCGATAACGGAGCAGGATGCAGCAGAGCAAAAGTGGAACTGGTTGAAACAACGCGAAAAGAACACTTGAAGTTGGTTAAAAGAATTGTACTTAAAAAGCAAACAAACCAGAAAGAGAGAGAGAGAGAGAGAGAGAGAGAGAGAGAGAGAGAGAGAGAGAGAGAGAGAGAGAGAGAGAGAGAGAGAGAGAGAGAGTAACCAAAGCGTCTCATAAGGATGTTTAGACTCCGTTTTACACGAAAGAAATTTAATTCAGCCCATCTGGAGTTTACCTGAGTCATCATTTCAATTTCACTAAATGTATCCTGAATTGTAACACTTATCAGTTACCTGATATGGACGAGAGGTGTGGGAGAATCCTCACCTGACCTAGAAATTGCTTATCATTTGTCATATTAATCAGACCGTAACTGAAATACAAGGATATTTTCAGTGAGTAATGAATAACTATGTTCAGGCATATAGATATTTCATACTGCGTTGCTGTTTACATGGGTAAATACTACTAATAAAGTATATATTGGCTTACAAGCCATCAACATCTGGATCATACAAAGGCTGAATCTTTTCATAACTAGGATGTGCTCAAGTATTAAAAAGACTCATTTAGTAACATATTTTGTACAAGGAAACAGACCTAGTTTTTAGTCATGACTTAAATTGCTTTGAGAGGACTTTTAATATACTGTATATATGGGGCCTTATTGACCTCCAGTCTTTACTAAATAACTATAGCAGGCAGCGGATTAATGAGGTAAAGAGAAACAAACGTTACATTATATATATATATATATATATATATATATATATATATATATATATATATATATATATATATATATATATATATATGTAATATATATATATATATATATATATATATATATATATATATATATATGTATATATATAGATAGATAGATAGATAGACAGATAGATAGATAGATAGATAGATAGATAGATAGATAGAGAGAGAGAGAGGTCAATCATAGTTGCAAGTTTTCTCGATATGATGGTATATGTGTGTTCTTTGACTCGACCACCCCCTTACAAGGTAGACTTCTGCATTACATTATATATATATATATATATATATATATATATATATATATATATATATATATATATATATATATATATATATATATATATGCATTTTCAAGCGGAGACGAGATTGCAGCTTGGATTGTCCTGATTAAGGAAAACATCGAACTGTTTGGAAAAGAGTTTCAGGAGCTGAATTAGGAATATGATGCAATGAAAACTTCCTTTGTTGATGCACTAAAGGGGAATGTGGCAGTAAAAAAGGCTGTGAAGGTGGTGGCACTGGAAAACATGCAAACAGTTGACTATAAAGAGACAGTAATAAAAAGAAAATGAAAGACGTGATAGAAAGGGCAATTCCACTGATTAGACAGGCACTTGATAAAGAGTAGACTGTGGTAATCTCAGGCATAAGCGAATCCCAGGAGCCAACATTGCATGGGAGACTTGAAGAAAAAAAAAGTTTGGAGTACTCTGTGGTCCTGCGGATATCGTAAACATTCACCAACTAGGTAAATATTTAAGGGAGGGAAAGCAGAGACCAACAAAAGTAACCTTTGAGAGAGGGGACATATGTGGAGAAATATTAATGAGGAAAAAAAGTCTAAAAGACCTTCAAGAATTCAAAGAAGTGTTCATTAGACGATATAGAACACAGGAAGAGATGGAAAGGATCAAAAACTTGTTGGAAGAGGCTAGAAGGTAAATGAGGAAAGAAATGAAGAAGAGAAGAAAAAGTTTCATTTCAGAGTTCTTCCAGACAAAGTGGAGATAAAGAAGATAATGACAGTAGATTAGGGGATGAGGCCTCATTAAGATTGTTATACACAAATGCTGATGGATTAGCTGGTAAGGCAGTAAAATTAAAAGATATGATTCACAACAGTAAGGCATATATAGTAGCAGTTACAGAGACTAAGTTGAGTGAGGACATAAACAGTGTCACAGTTTTTCCTAAGGGCTTTAGAATATTAAGGGTTGAAAGATCTGAGAGGACTGGTGGAGGGATAACATTGCTCATAAGTGAAAGAATTCAGGTTGAAGAAATAAACTTGGCTATAGAAAGTGAGTTCAAGGAATTTCTTGTTGATCGCATAAATACTGGATCACGGAGCATTATAATAACTGTTGTAGATAACCCACCAAGGAACCAACATAGGCTAGAAGTTTATGAGGAAAGTCATATAGGTACTATTAAAGTCATAAACTCAGTTGTTAACATGGCACGGGAAAAAAATGTAGGATTTTGATTACGGGAGATTTTAATCATAAAGAGATAGATTGGATAAATCTGGACCCACGACAGTGGTGAAGACTCATTCGGGGCAAGATTCCTAGATTGCATACTATGGAATTTCATACACCAACATGTACTGGAACCAACGAGGGCCAGGAGTGGGGATGAGCCATCACTACTTGATCTAGTATTTGCATATAACGTGTTGGATATTGAAAAACTTAAGTATGAACCACCAATTCGAAAGAGTAACTGTGTGCTGTTGATGGAGTATATCATTGAAGATGTCCTGCCTGAGAGTAGAGGCACTGAGGACATGAGGAGGAGCTATCCAAAAGGGGATTACATCAAAATGAATGAGCCTTTTGCAGTTATTGACTGGAGGACCTTATTTAACAACAAATCTGTACAAGAAATGTATGACATCTTTTGTGTGAAATATGGAAAGATTGTAGATTGCTGCATACCTGTCACCAAAGTAGGAGTAATTCATGCCAGAGAGAAATGGTTCGATAATGAGTGTGAAAGAGCTAAGGAGTGGAGAGACAAATGCTGGAAAAGGAATAGGAGAAAAAACATAAATTCCTGGCAAACCTACAAAAGAGCAAGAAATTATTACCTAAGTAAAAGAAGAGAAGCAGAGAGAGACTATGAAAAGTAAAAGAACAGGTTTTAAGGCTTAAGAGAGCAGATGCAAGCATCACTGAGACGGATGAAATGATCTGCAAAGAATTGAACAAGGAGTTTCAGTCAGTATTTACAGTAGAAAATACCCCACCCCCTCAGATTGCAGAGATAGAAGCTCATGGGCCGGTATTAGAAAACATCAACTTTTCAGCCACAGAGGTATGCAATCAATATCAGTGGCAATAAGTATCATATTTAAAAAGTCACTGGAGTCTGGGGAGATTCCACGATGCTGAAAACAAGCGAACGTGATACCTATCTTCAAAAAGGGAAGGAGGGAGTTGGCTCTAAATTATAGACCAGTTTCCTTGAAGAGCATAGTTTGCAAAGTTATGGAGAAAGTATTAGGGAAACATATCTCTCTTCACTTGAAATCCTTCAACTTTTTGTCAGAGAGGCAAAATGGCTTCAGAGAAGGTAGATCAACAGTAACAAACTTATTAGAATTTTATGATGAGGTAAGCCAAATCTTGCAGGAAAGAGAGGGCTGGACAGATTGCATATTCCTAGACTTCCAGTAAGCATTTGACACTGTTCCACAGGGGAGACTTATCAAGGAGCAACAAGCAATGGCTAGAATAGGTGGAAGTGTCTTGGAATAGATAAAATATTACTTAGAAGGAAGGAAACAGAGGGTTAGAGTATGACACTCAGTGTCTGAATGGAGAGGAGCTAGTAGTGGAGTTCCACAGGGTTCAGTTTTAGGGCCACTTTTGTTCCTTGTATATGTAAATGACCTACCAGAGTCTGTAAATTCATTCATGAATATGTTTGCAGATGATGCAAAGATTGTGAAGAACTAAGAAACGATAACAATGGCAGAGAACTTCAGGAGGATCTAAATAGTCTGCACGAATGGACAGAAAAGTGGCTAATGAAATTCAATACTTCAAAATGTAAGGTAATGAGAATGGGTACAAGTGCAAGAAGGCCCAAGCTTGACTACTCGGTGGCAGGAGTACAACTTCAAGAGACAGAAAATGAGAGAGATTTAGGAGTAAACATACTGGCAGATTTGTTTCCAGAAATACATATAAATGGCATAGTAAGGACAGTATATGCTTTCTCATCAAATGTAAGGGTAGCATTCAAGCACATGGACAAGGAAATGTTCAGAAATATTTATGTAAGCTATGTAAGGTCAAAACTCGAATATGCAGCCCCGTTTTGGAATCCGCATTTGAAAAAGCATGTAACTAAGCTTGAAAAAGTTCAAAGACATGCCACGAAACTGGTGCCAGAAATATGCAATCAGTTATGAAGAGACGCTGAGGAAATTAGACTTATCATCACTCGAAGCTAAGAGATTGAGGGGGGGATATGGTGACAGTCTTTAAATTATTTCATGGTTATGATAGAGTGGATAGGGATCGACATTTTGATATGGCTGGCTCTAGAACTAGAGGTCATAGTTTGAAGCTCCATAAGAAAACTTCTTTGCAGGATGTAAGGAAGTACATTATTAGTGTAAGAGTAGATGATAATTGGAATTCACTAAGCGAGGAGGTAGTTAATGCTAACTCAATCCATAGGTTTAAGGACAGGTATGATAAGTATCACCAAATACAAAATGGAGCCGATCAGGAGACGGGAAAATACGAGCTTTGGGCTGTTTCCCGTAAGCACAATTAAGTAATGTATCCTTAAATTACCATGGTCAAGTTTTTAAGTTATGTGTGTTACCAGAAAAGAGATAAACTGAGTCACTAAATAGCACTTATATGGAGATATAAAAATTCTGTGTGAAGCTTAATTAAAAGTTTTTTTTTTTTTTTTTTTTTTTTTTTTTTTTTTTTTTTTCTGTGAGAGGGAGAACATAAAAATGACGCCATCTCTGTCCCAAACCTCTCCCATCCATGGGTCGGTAGGAGGGGTAGCCATTAGGGGACTTAAACAGAAAAACAAGAATTTAGAGGCAATGGATATAAGCCTTGATGATAAAATTCGGACTATGGATGGAGAAATGAAAGAGAATGAAACACTCAGAGAGCAAATAAGATCTTTGGAGGAAGCAAATAAAGCACAAGGACAGGAGAGAAAGAAACTAGAAAAAAGAATAAAGAAGCTGGAAGGGGAAAAGAGTCAACTAGAATCTAGAATTTCTAAACAAGAAGATAAAAACAAACAGCTGAATGACAACCTAAAGGAATTAGATGTTAGTTCACTGCTCTCTTCTGAGAGAGACGAGATAGCTGCTTGGAATGTCCAGATTAAGGAAAACATTGAACAGTTCAGAAAAGAGTTCCAGGAGCTGAATATGGAAAATGATGCCATGAAAACTTCCTTTGCTGATGCACTAAAGGGGAATGTGGTAGTAAAAGAGGCTGTAAAGGTGGTGGCACTGGAAAACATACAAACAGTTGACTATAAAGAGACAGTAATCGAAAAAATGAAAGACGTTGTGATGGAAAGGGCAAACCCACTCATCAGACAGGCACTTGATAAGGAGAAGACAGTGGTAATCTCAGGCATAAGTGAATCCCAGGAGCCAACATGGCAGGGGAGACTTGAAGAAAATAAAGCTAGGGTTGTAGACCTGATAAGAAAGCTTGGAGTAGTTTGTGGTCCTGAGGATATTGTAAGCATACACCAACTAGGTAAATATTCGAGGGAAGGAAAGCCGAGACCAACAAAAGTAACCTTTGAGAGAGGGGAAACATGTAGGGAAATATTGTTGAGAAAAAAAAGTCTAAAAGACCTTCAAGAATTCAAAGAAGTGTTCATTAGACAATACAGAACACAGGAAGAGATGGGAAAGATCAAAAACTTGCTGCAAGAGGCAAGAAGGTTAAATGATGAAAGAAATGAAGAACAGAAGAAAAATTTTCGTTACAGAATACTTCCAGACAAAGGGAAGATAAAGAAGATAATGACAGAAGATCAGGGGATGGGGCCTCATTAAGATTGTTATACACAAATGCTGATGGATTAGCTGTTACGGCAGTAGAATTAAAAGATAGGATTCACAACAGTAAGGCAGATATAGTAGCAATTACAGAGACTAAGTTAAGTGAGGACATAAACAGTGTCACAGTTTTTCCTAAGGGCTTCAGAATACTAAGGGTTGAAAGATCTGAGAGGACTGGTGGAGGGATAGCACTGCTCATAAGTGAAAGGATTCAGGTTGAAGAAATAAACTTGGCTATAGAAAGTGAGTTCAAGAAATTTCTTGTTGCTTGCATAAATACTGGGTCAGAGAGCATTATAATAACTGTTGTATACAACCCACCAAGGAACCAAAATAGGCTTGAAGTTTATGAGGAAAGTCATATAGGTACTATTGAAGTCATAAACTCAGTTGTTAACATGGCACGGGAAAAAAAATGTAGGATTTTGATTATGGGAGACTTTAATCATAAAGAGATAGATTGGATAAATCTTGACCCACACAGTGGTGAGGACTCATTCAGGGCAAGATTCCTAGATTGCGTACAAGGGAATTTCCTACACCAACATGTAATGGAACCAACAAGGGCCAGGGGTGGGGATGAGCCATCACTACTTGATCTAGTATTCACAGATAATGTGTTGGATATTGAAAATATTGAGTATGAACCACCAATTGGAAAGAGTGACCACTGTGTGTTGTTGATGGAGTATATCATTGAAGATATTCTTCCTGAGAGTAGAGGCACTGAGGACATGAGGAGGAACTATCCGAAAGGAGATTACATCAAAATGAATGAGCTTTTTGCAGTTATTGACTGGAGAACCTTATTTTACAACAAATCTGTACAAGAAATGTATGACATCTTTTGTGAGAAATATGGGAAGATAGTAGATTGCTGCATGCCTGTCACCAAAGTAGGTGTAATTCATGCCAGAGAGAAATGGTTCGATAATGGGTGTAAAAGAGCTAAGGAGTGGAGAGACGAATGCTTGAAAAGGTATAGGAGGAGTAAAAACATAAATGCCTGGCAAACCTACAAAAGAGCAAGAAATGACTACCTAAGTAAAAGAAGAGAGGCAGAGAAAGAATATGAGAGGGACATCACCAGGAAGGCTAAAGAAAATCTCAAGCTTTTCCACAGCTTTATCAGAGGAAAAATGAAGGTAAAAGAACAGGTTTTAAGGCTTAAGCGAGAGGATGGAAGCATCACTGAGACGGATGAAGAGATCTGCAAAGAATTGAACAAGGAATTTCAGTCAGTATTTACAGTAGAAAATACCCCACCCCCTCAGATTGCAGAGATAGAAGCTCAAGGGCTGGTATTAGAGAACATCAACCTTACAGCCACAGAGGTATGCAAAGTGCTGATAGAGTTAGATGTTCATAAAGCTACAGGTCCTGATGTCATATCCCCTCATGTACTTAAAAAAATGCGCAAACTCAATATCAGTGGCACTAAGTATCATATTTAAAAAGTCACTGGAGTCTGGGGTATTTCCAAGATGCTGGAAACAAGCAAACGTGATACCTATCTTCAAAAAGGGAATGAGGGATACGGCTCTGAACTATAGACCAGTTTCCTTGACCAGCATAGTGTGCAAAGTTATGGAGAAACTACTAAGGAAACATATCTCTCTTCACTTGGAATCCTTCAACTTTTGTCAGTGAGGCAACATGGCTTCAGAGAAGGTAGATCAACAGTAACAAACTTATTAGAATTTTATGATGAGGTAAGCCGAATCTTACAGGAAAGAGAGGGCTGGGCAGATTGCATATTCCTAGACTTCCAGAAAGCGTTTGACACTGTTCCACATGGGAGAATTATTAGGAAGCTGCAAGCAATGGCTAGAATAGGTGGAAATGTCTTGAAATGGATAAAAACTTACTTAGAAGGAAGGGAACAGAGGGTTAGAGTAAGACACTCAGTGTCTGAACGGAGAAGAGTCAGTAGTGGAGTTCCACAGGGTTCAGTTTTAGGGCCACTTTTGTTCCTTGTATATGTAAATGACCTACCAAAGTCTGTAAATTCATTCATGAATATGTTTGCAGATTATGCAAATATTGTGAAGAAGGTAGGAAACGAGAACAATGGTAGAGAACTTCAGGAAGATCTAAATAATCTGCATGAGTGGTCAGAAAAGTGGCTAATGATATTCAATACTTCAAAATATAAGGTAATGAGAATGGGTACAAGTGCAAGAAGACCCAAGCTTGACTACTCGGTGGCTGGAGTACAACTTCAAGAGACAGAAAATGAGAGAGATTTAGGAATAAACATACTAGCAGATTTGTCTCCAGAAATACATATAAATGGCATAGTAAGGGTAGCATACGCCTTCTTATCAAATGTAAGGGTAGCCTCAGGCACATGGACAAGGAAATGTTCAGAAATATTTATGTAACCTATGTGAGGTGTGTGTGTGTGATTACCTAATTGTGATTACCTAATTGTGTTTACGGGAAAGAGCCCAAAGCTCGTATCTTCCCGTCTCCTGATCGGTTCCATTTTTAGACTTAGTGATACTTATCGTACCTGTCCTTAAAACTATGGATTGAGATAGTATTAACTACCTCCTCGCTTAGCGAATTCCAATTATCAACTACTCTTACACTGAAAAAGTATTTCCTTACATCCTGCAAACAAGTTTTCTTACGAAGCTTCAAACTATGACCTCTAGTTCTAGAGCCAGCCATATCGAAATATCGATCCCTATCCACTCTATCATAACCATGAAGGAATTTAAAGACTGTCACCATATCCCCCCTTACTCTTCTAGCTTCGAGTGATGGCAAGTCTAATTCCCTCAGCCTCTCATCATAACCGAGATTGCGTATTTCTGGCACCAGTTTCGTGGCATGTCTTTGAACTTTTTCAAGCTTAGCTATGTGCTTTTTCAAGTGCGGATTCCAAAAGGGGGCTACATATTCGAGTTTTGGCCTCACATAGGTTACATAAATATTTCTGAACATTTCCTTGTCCATGTGCCTGAAGGCTACCCTTACATTTGATAAGAATGCATATGCTGCCCTTACTACGCCATTTATATGTATTTCTGGAGACAAATCTGCCAGTATGTTTACTCCTAGATCTCTCTCATTTTCTGTCTCTTGAAGTTGTACTCCAGCCACCGAGTAGTCAAGCTTGGGCCTTCTTGCACTTGTACCCATTCTCATTACCTTACATTTTGAGGTATTGAATTTCATTAGCCACTTTTCTGACCACTCATGCAGATTATTTAGATCCTCCTGAAGTTCTCTACCATTGTTCTCGTTTTTTACTTTCTTCACAATCTTTGCATCATCTGCAAACATATTCATGAATGAATTTACAGACTCTGGTAGGTCATTTACATATACAAGGAACAAAAGTGGCCCTAAAACTGAACCCTGTGGAACTCCACTACTAACTCTTCTCCATTCAGACACTGAGTGTCTTACTCTAACCCTCTGTTCCCTTCCTTCTAAGTAAGTTTTTATCCATTCCAAGACATTTCCACCTATTCTAGCCATTGATTGCAGCTTCCTAATAAGTCTCCCATGTGGAACAGTGTCAAACGCTTTCTGGAAGTCTAGGAATATGCATTCTGCCCAGCCCTCTCTTTCCTGTAAGATTTGGCTTACCTCATCATAAAATTCTAATAAGTTTGTTACTGTTGATCTTCCTTCTCTGAAGCCATGTTGCCTCACTGACAAAAAGTTGAAGGATTCCAAGTGAAGAGAGATATGTTTCCTTAGTAGTTTCTCCATAAGTTTGCAAACTATGCTGGTCAAGGAAACTGGTCTATAGTTTAGAGCCGTATCCCTCCTTCCCTTTTTGAAGATAGGTATCACATTTGCTTGTTTCCAGCATCTTGGAATCTCCCCCGACTCTAGTGACTCCTTAAATATGATACTTAGTGCCACTGATATTGTGTTTGCGCATTTTTTAAGCACATGAGGGGATATGTCATCAGGACCTGTAGCTTTATGAACATCTAAATCCATCAGCGCTTTGCATACCTCTGTGGCTGTAAGGTTGATGTTCTCTAATGCCGGCCCTTGAGTTTCTATCACTGCAATCTGAGGGGGTGGGGTATTTTCTACTGTAAATACTGACTGAAACTCCTTGTTCAATTCTTTGCAGATCTCTTCGTCCGTCTCAGTGATGCTTCCATCCGCTCTCTTTAGCCTTAAAACCTGTTCTTTTACCTTCAGTTTTCCTCTGATAAAGCTGTGGAAAAGCTTGGGATTTTCTTTAGCCTGCCTGGTGATGTCCCTCTCATAATCTCTCTCTGCCTCTCTCCTTTTACTTAGGTAGTCATTTCTTGCTCTTTTGTAGGTTTGCCAGGCATTCATGTTTTTACTCCTCCTATACCTTTTCAAGCATTCGTCTCTCCACTCCTTAGCTCTTTTACACCCATTATCGAACCATTTCTCTCTGGCATGAATTACACCTACTTTGGTGACAGGTATGCAGCAATCTACTATCTTCCCATATTTCTCACAAAAGATGTCATACATTTCTTGTACAGATTTGTTGTAAAATAAGGTTCTCCAGTCAATAACTGCAAAAAGCTCATTCATTTTGATGTAATCTCCTTTCGGATAGTTCCTCCTCATGTCCTCAGTGCCTCTACTCTCAGGAAGAATGTCTTCAATGATATACTCCATCAACAACACACAGTGGTCACTCTTTCCAATTGGTGGTTCATACTCAATATTTTCAATATCCAACACATTATCTGTGAACACTAGATCAAGTAGTGATGGCTCATCCCCACCCCTGGCTCTTGTTGGTTCCATTACATGTTGGTGTAGGAAATTCCCTTGTACGCAATCTAGGAATCTTGCCCCAAATGAGTCCTCACCACTGTGTGGGTCAAGATTTATCCAATCTATCACTTCATGATTAAAGTCTCCCATAATCAAAATCCTACATTTTTTCTCCCGTGCCATGTTAACAACTGAGTTTATGACTTCAATCGTACCTATATGACTTTCCTCATAAATATCAATCCTATTTTGGTTCCTTGGTGGGTTGTATACAACAGTTATTATAATGCTCTCTGACCCAGTATTTATGCGAGCAACAAGAAATTCCCTGAACTCACTTTCTATAGCCAAGTTTATTTCTTCAACTTGAATCCTCTCACTTTTGAGCAGTGCTATCCCTCCACCAGTCCTCTCAGATCTTTCGACCCTTAGTATTCTGAAGCCCTTAGGAAAAACTGTGACACTGTTTATGTCCTCACTCAACTTAGTCTCTGTAATTGCTACTATATCTGCCTTACTGTTGTGAATCCTATCTTTTAATTCTACTGCCTTACCAGCTAATCCATCAGCATTTGTGTATAACAATCTTAATGAGGCCCCATCCCCTGATCTTCTGTCATTATCTTCTTTATCTCCCCTTTGTCTGGAAGTATTCTGTAACGAAAATTTTTCTTCTCTTCTTCATTTCTTTCATCATTTAACCTTCTTGCCTCTTGCAACAAGTTTTTGATCTTTCCCATCTCTTCCTGTGTTCTGTATCGTCTAATGAACACTTCTTTGCATTCTTGAAGGTCTTTTAGACTTTTTTTTCTCAACAATATTTCCCTACATGTCTCCCCTCTCTCAAAGGTTACTTTTGTTGGTCTCGGCTTTCCTTCCCTCGAATATTTACCTAGTTGGTGTATGTTTACAATATCCTCAGGACCACATACTACTCCAAGCTTTCTTATCAGGTCTACAATGTTAGCTTTATTTTCTTCAAGTCTCCCCTGCCATGTTGGCTCCTGGGATTCACTTATGCCTGAGATTACCACTGTCTTCTCCTTATCAAGTGCCTGTCTGATGAGTGGGTTTGCCCTTTCCATCACAACGTCTTTCATTTTTTCGATTACTGTCTCTTTATAGTCAACTGTTTGTATGTTTTCCAGTGCCACCACCTTTACAGCCTCTTTTACTGCCACATTCCCCTTTAGTGTGTGTGTGTGTGTGTGTGTGTGTGTGCCCTGTGGTGGCGGGCAGTGCCCTGTGGTGGCGGGCGGTGCCCTGTGGTGGCGGGTAGTGCCCTCTGGTGGCGGCCACAACATCAAAGAATAGCCCCAATGTATTCCCTGCATGTCATAAGAGGTGACTAAAAGTGGACGGGGCGAGGAGACTGGGAATCCCCCCCCCTTTTTATTAACCTCCCGCGAGACGTCAATGAAGAAGGGGAGTGGGGGGGGAGAATGACTTCTCCCCAAACTCTAGTTTTGGGGTGTCTAAATGTGCATGGTTGCAGTACGATAGAGAGCCAAAGATGTGAGCTTGGATATATGTTTGGTAGGAGGAGGATGGATGTATTGGCTTTGTGTGAGACAATGATGAAAGGAAAAGGAGAAGTGGCATTTGGTGATGTGACAGGTAGGGTGTCTGGGGTTGAGAGGGGGAGAGCGAGAGGTGTGGCATTATTGCTGAGTGAATAGATGGTAAATAAGGTAGTGGAATGGATAGAAGTGTCATCTAGGCTGATGTGGGTGAGGGTTAGAATAGGTAGAGAATGTTGGCTTTTGTTAGTGTGTATGGGCCAGGAACTATGTAGTTGTGTTGGCTAACTTGAATGCCCGAGTGGGTGATGGAGGGGTAGAAGGTGTTGTAGGAAAGTATGGGGTTCCAGGTGGGAATGAGAGTGGTAAGAGACTGTTAGATATGTGTGTGGAGCAAGAGTTGGTGATAGGTAATAGTTTTTTCAAGAAGAAATTACTAAATAGGTATACATGGATGAGATTGGCAAATGGAGGTGTGAAAGAAAGAGCATTGATGGACTACGTGTTGGTAGCAAAGAGTATAATTGGTAGAATGAAAGATGTGCATGCATTTAGGGGTGCGGCTGCTGGGATGTCTGATCATTTTTTGGTTGAAGAAAAGTGGAAGAAGCAAAAGAGTGGGGAAATAGAGTGGGGGGATTGTTGAAGGGATATGGTGAAGGTGGAAGAGTTGAAAAAGCCACAGAAGAGACAGGAATATCAGGACAGCTTGAAAGTGGAATATGACAGGGTGAAAGAAAGAGAAGGTGGTGAGTTAGAGGAGGAATGGGGGTTGATGAAAGAATGTGTTGTGGGACATGCAAGTGGTGTGTGTGGAAAGAGGTTTGGATGTGGCATGAGGAGGGGCAGCGAGTGGTGGAATGAATGGGTGAAAATGAAGGTGGAAGAGAAAATGAGGGCTTTGAGGAATGACTGCAGTGTAACAGTAGGGAGAAGTATGGAAGATATAGGAAGAAAAATGTGGAAACCAAGCTGAAGGTAGAGGAAGAGAAGAGATTGGCAAATGTTAAGTGGGGACAGGATTTTAGTAGGTCATATGAGGAAAATAAATAGAAGTTTTGGAAAGAAGTGAAGAGAGTAAGGAAGGGTGGATCGAGGATGGAAGAGACAGCGAAATATGTGAATCGACAGATGTTAAGAGGGAACGATGCAAGGAAAAGATGGGCAGAATATTTTGAGTGCTTACTGAATGTTGAGGAAGATAGAGAGGCAGCTATAGTGGCAATCAGGGGTGTTCAAGTGCCAGTCATGGGAGATGAAAATGAGAGAGAGATTACAAGAGAGGAGTTGAAAAGGGCATTGTATGAAGCAAAAACAGGTAAAGCACCTGGAATGGATGGTGTGAGAGAGGAGATGTTGAAAGAAGGGGGTGTGACTGCATTGGAATGGTTAGTGAGAGTGTTTAATATATGCTTTATGTTGTCAACAGTGCCGATGGAATGGGTGATTGCTTGTATAGTGCCCCTATACAAAGATAAGGGAGATGTGTATGAATGCAGTAATTTTAGGGGTATAAGTTTGTTGAGTGTGGTAGGAAAATTGTATGGTAGGATACTGATTAATAGGATTAAGGATAAGACAGAAAATGTGATCGCGGAAGTGCAGAGTGGTTTAAGGAGAGGTAGAGGTTGCATAGATCAGATTTTTATAGTTAGGCCGTTATGTGAGTAATATTTAGCAAAGGGTAAGGATGTGTATTTTGCATTTATGGATCTGGAGAAAGCGTATGATAGAGTTTATAGAGAGGCAATGTGGAATGCTTTGAGGCTATATGAAATTGATGGTAAACTGTTGCATGCAGTGAAGAGTTTGTATGAGGGCAGTAGATATATATATATATATATATATATATATATATATATATATATATATATATATATATATATATATATATATATATATATATATATATATATATATATATATATATATATATATATATATATATATATATATATATATATATATATATATATATATATATATATATATATATATATATATATTAATTTTATGTGTCATAACCAGATGATTGCGTGTTCCTTATCCTGTAAAAATATAACATGATATAATATTGGACCATCCAAGATCGTTGACAACTTTATCAAATCGAGTTAATTATTACTTATGTACAAAATGAGCTTCGATTATATTTTTTGATATATTTAGATTGATTTATGGAGTATATTTTTACCAAAAATCATAATTTTTCTATAAGAATTTATTTTTAGAAGTCTTTAGATATATGCCCTAGAATAAAATAGTTTGTCAACATGGCTCAAGGGGGTCGGGGTGTGACGAGAGTTTTAACCAAATTAAAGTCTTCTGTCGAGGAAGGAAGATATTATGAAGCCCATCAGATGTACAGAACGTTGTATTTTAGGTGAGGAAACGTTATAATGTGTTAAAATCACTCCCCTTTTTGTACTAGACTAGTAATTTGGTTCGTACTTGTGGCACTCGTCCACTGCGTGACAAGATCTTATCACAAGACTGTTGTTTTTATGCAGTTGTCCCCATAATTATTGTTTTAGCCTCAAGTAATATAAACATTCCGTCTGATTTTAAATCTCTAGCGTTCTCATAGGGTCTCGTGCCTTTAGATAATAGTTATTGCTTGGAACAGAGAAGGAGCAATGGCTCCTGTAATTGATTTCTCGATTCTATGATTTATGTTTTTATCTTACCGTATATTACATTTCTCTATGAAACTTTGCAGTTCAGTAGGTTAAAACTTATCAGTTGTTTAAATTTCCTTGTAATTATTATATTGAGGGCCATCTTTTTTATAACGGAATGTGGCTAGTTTGAATATTTATGAAATCTTAAATTTGTATATTCCTTTTTATCTGAGAGTAGTGGATTGCGAGATATAGCCCCGTATATGATGGCAATGACTGAAATATATCTGTTTACATAGAAAATAAATAAAAACCACGTATTTGTCTCTGCCTCATTCATGAAAAATCCTTACACTTTTTTCCTAATTTGGGGGTTTGCCCCAGACCCCCCTTTTATAACCTAACTGACGTAGCCTAATATTATCGTAAGTTTTAGAATTACTAGCTAGACCCTGTTTTCTTAACTTTGGTCTTCTCCCTCCAGACCCCCCTTACCTAACCTATGTAACGTAACCAAACCCAATATAACTTAAAATTATAGAGATAGTGAGGTTTCCTCAGAAAAGAACAGTGAAAATCGGACACTAGGTGTTTACAGAGGTGGAGTTTTTTATTTTTAGAGTTACATATTATCCTATGATCCTCCATTGATGTCTGTCATTCCTAAGCAAACACTTGTTACTACACGTAGGAACACCAACAATGCATAATTAGGAACGACACCATGAGCATGCAGAAAATGTAGCTGAGTTATTTTCGTTGTTATCAAAATCCTGCTTACAAATCCTAGCAGGAACTGCAAACATCCATCACATAGAATGGCTGTTTAAAAGTAAAACAATAACTGAAAGATACGTGAAGATGAAAGTAGAGAAAAAATTATTGGCCATTGGTGATCACAATTATGTTAGGTGTATATGTGCTTCGTCACTTTAAAGCTGTGCGAGAAAAACAATCATATTAGTGGTGTGAGAGGCTTGGAAGCAATTGAAATTTGAGCATCATTATTAAGCCTATCGACGATTTTATAAGTGTATTTGTAAAGAAGTTGGAACTGAAATATAAAGTAATATTGATATAGAAATACTGATGGCAGAGCTGAAATTCATATACAAATTAAAAGATTTCTTTTCACTTTAGCATTATTGGCAGTAATTGGTTTCTATATTATTTTTCCTTCATTAATTGTATCTCCACCCTGTCATTCAGCTGGTATAATATCTTTTCATTGGGCATTTTAAACTGAATGACTTATATGTTTTCTTCCACAGATATTGTGGTCAGCAGAAATATGATGAAGTCCTTGATTTATTATATGATGGAGCTTCTCTTCTCTTGCAACATGACCAAGTAAGTATGCAGTTGGTCCATAAGGAAATTCCCTAGTCCTCTTGAGGTCAATAATTGATGGAGAGTGATTGTCTGAGCAAAATATGTATGTATATTCAACTTGTTCCACATATGTCGTGAGTAAGTGATGTAGAGATACAGAAAAAATAATTGAAGGAGATGTAGGAGTGTTGATGATAATGCTTTCTTGTAAACCCATATGGAATGAGCAGTTAGAAAATGATGAAGGAAATATATAGTGGGTGTACTGCATGTTTGACCTTGATGTAGGCTAAGAAGATGGGATAGATGAGGTCTTGTTCAGGAGAAGTCTTTCTATCCTCAAAAATTAGAGCTGCATAAGATGCAGAATGAATTGATGAGATATATGTAACTTCCCTTGATATAATGTAACTGGTCAACGCCTAGTTTGTTTAACATTACATTAATGGGGATATACTTTGCCTTTATTTGTCCCTTTGCTTAGATCCTTTTTCCAGAAAAATTTTGTATGTTTTTATACCATCCGCTGGATATTGCATATTATAAATTTTTATTATATTATTATTATTATTATTATTATTATTATCATCATCATATACAATATACTATAGTACAAAATTAAACTGAGATTCGTCAATTTGATTACAGTGACTTTTTCTGTAACTTGAGGTTCGTTTTCAGATGCTTTATTGCATTTTCGAATTTCTTTGCAGCAAACTAGTGGTGCTGATCTAGCTTTATTGATGCTTGATGTCTTAGAGAAATCCAAAACGAAACCCACTGAACATCATATTAAAAGAATAGCCAAGTAAGTATAGCATAGTTTAATGAGATATTTTTAGTGTTTTTGCTGAATAAGGAAGTTTTTCAGCATATGGTTTATCATTTTGGTGGCATACAGAGTAGTGAGTGTTTTTGGATCATGTTTTTGTTCAGGGTAGCAATACTGTACAGGTAGTCGCTGACATATGACCCCGATAAGCTCTGTCTGACCGGTCGTTAAGTCGAACCATTATATCTGGAAGTATGATGTTGTGCTTACTGAGATATTATCATTTTTAGGTCTTTTTTTTTTTAACCTTTATGGCACTTTTTTTTTTTTTTAGTTCCTTATTATTTTAACTTATTTTTACACATTTATATGTTAATGCTATAATATAAAAATTAAATAAATCTAAAATATCTTGCATTCAGTACCTGTAGTGGCTGGTCGTGCTTGGCTGTGAGACATCAGTATCGATATTGGAGGTAGTGCTCAGGATAGCTGAAGGCACTGATTTTATTGCAAATAAAATGAGCTTTATTTTGATGTTAAGCAGACCACTGCATCCTGTTCAGTACATAATCCATTCTGTGGAGTTTGATGTCTTCATACTTTTATCAAAAGAGATGAAAAGTTGTTGGTCTTATTCCATTATTTCTGCTTATTTGGCCGTAAGTTGTCAATTCATGAATCCTATAAGGGTTTGCTGATTGTTGATTTTTTTTATCCCATTCGAATTGGGGTGGACACTGACTGGTTGGAGCTGAGGAATTAAGGCTTGATGCCCTTCCTAACACCCTGCGTTGGGATTGCACATGGATTGTTACTTCCAGAGTTGAGTGCACAAACCACATAGCTACCACAGCCCCCAAGCATGTTACAGGGTACTTGTGGGAAGGTGTTTTAAGTTTCTCAATGGTTCCTCTTACACATTTTCCTCTTTGGTAGTGGCTTGTCAAGCTACCATAGCTTAACTGCCTAATATTATTGTAAAACATATTGCTCAGTATATTTACTATACAGATAAAATTTGTTAAGGGGAAATCTCTCATTTGTTGCAGCTTATTTGAATTACTGAATAACGGAACTCCAGAGCGCCATCAGTACCTAGTTCGATCTGTAAAATGGTCTTCTGCTGAAGCATACAAACTGGGTCATCCCAGATTACATCAGTTACTTGCACAGACTTTGTGGAAAGGTATGTATTGAATATATTGTAATTTTAAATTTCCTATTGATTGTACTATGTCTATGTTGTCTATTATGGTAGCATGGCAAAATGCCCTCAAAATCCGCCAAATTGCCTTTCCTTTCATAAAATAATGACTCTCCTAAGTTTTTCTTTCTCTTACTCACGTTTCTTTTGGCCATGCCGGTAGTTTCTCACCTGTATATCAATTCACAGTTAATATTTTGAATCTTATTAATATATAAATACACTATTCTGCATTCTGTCGTAGAGTCTGTTTTCTTGTGTTCTCTTTCTCTTTCTCACTTACACTAGTGAACTGAATACTGCTTTTCAGCTGTTCTAGACAATTTTTACAATGCATATGATGTTTAAAGGTTTTCTGTGATACTATATCAGCAATAGTTGTGCTTCCAGTAGAGGTATGTTTGTGAAACTATTAAAGATACTTTTGCTCCCTCAGAGCCTATCAGTAATTAAAGCCTTATCCAATTCCAATATAACTCCAACAGCATTAAGTATCATTATGACTCGTAAGAGTGCATAAAATACTGACTTAGCTTATCTCTTACCCCATGGGTGACCCAAGCAGGTTGGTGGGGGTAAATGTTGCACCTCTTTGTCACCTAGGAGCTAAGAGGAATGATGATGTGTGCTTTAACTTGGCCACCCCCCTTGCAAGGGGACTGCGGCCATTGCATACGTGTGTGTGTATTTTTTTCCACACATGATGTTCTCTCCTAGTGAAGCCAATTAATGCACCGAGCCAGCAAAGTTTCATGATCTTCCCATTCTTATTCCTCTGTCAGTTATTCACAGCAAGATATGAAGTGCAGGGGATAAATTATCACCAGCCCGCTTTCTTGTATCTATAAACACTGCCCGCAACATGTAAGGGCAGTGCTCTTTCCTATGATCATATGACTATTGTAAGATTGAAAACGTTTTTTTTTTTTTTCTAATTATATATATATATATATATATATATATATATATATATATATATATATATATATATATATATATATATATATATATGAAAGTAATGTAGTTGGTTTCTATAATATTAAATACACATGAACCCAAAGTCTCAGGTTCAAAATTAAAGATTTTACTTAATAATCTTTTTTATAGAATATAAATGGCTTAACATTACATGTAGGGCAGGAGCCAACCACTGGGGTGTTGATTGAATTACATGTCAGTTGCACGCTGCTGCTGTAAGCAGTATTTCTTAGGAGCTCATGCAAGAGCATGGCAGTTTCTATAGCTATTATGCAATTGTGTGTCATAATTTTCCCTGAAGGTAATTGGTCATGATTGCATTATTGCTTTGTTATTTTGACATTCACCTCCACATCTACTGAGCTGACTTTGCATCCACTTACCTACCAGATATCAGAGAAACAGGTCCTCATGTATTCATATCATGGATTCCCAAGTAATTTCTTAGGTGTTTAGTTCAGTAAACCTTTTGTGGTAAATTTTTAGAGATAAAATGCTCTTGGTCATATTAAGGATGTGGAAATATTTGCAGCTGTTCCCTGCTATCTACAGGTATCTAACGCCTTGTGAGTTTCGTGATATCAAAGTAAAAATACGTTTAATTGTTGATATAAATATGGAAGACATCAAACAGACTTTGGAAAGTTTTTTTCTGTAGTCACCTTATGGTTGGGATATCCTTACGGAAAATAGGCATCATATTTATTGAAAAAGTAGATAGAAAATCTTGTCAGACACCTTTGTTTTTATAAAGACTAAATATGTTTAGTAACATATACCCCAAGGAGCTAAGAGGATTGATCGAAGTATGGTTGACATCCGGTGAACTTGTGTGCTTTGACTCGGCCACCCTCTTATTATGGGCATTACGGTCATTGTATATGCATGTATGTAACATTTACCAGCATTTTTCACCTTACAGAGAAAAATTATGGATCTGCAAGATACCATTACTTGAGATCAGAAGATGGTGGGGGTTGTGCAGACATGCTAGTAGAGTTACATTTATTGAGGGGTTATCCATCAGAAGTTGATCTCTTTCTCACACAGGCTGTTCTACAGTAAGTTTTTCACATACCGTTCTTTTGATTGATAGTTTTATATGCACTAGGATCATGCAACATTTAGTTACTTTAAATAACTGTATCAGTATATTTCTGGTCTTTAGCTACTGTTAATGAAATACTTCCCAGTGTGTATTTTCTTACCCATGGTGTAAGAGATATCTTGGCATTTAAGCTTTTAACATAGGAGTTTGATAAACCTATTTATCCATGTTGATGTATTTATTTTGTAAGAATAGTATTTTAACATTGTTGCAAAACCATATCTTTCATTTAGGAGGCTTTTATCAAGTTCATTTTTCAGATATTTGTGTTTACAAAAGAAGGTTGAAGCGTCAGAAGTTTTTGAGATCTATACCAAAAAGCATCCAAATATAACCAAACAGAGAGGGCCTCCTTTCATTCTGCCCCTTCTTAACTTCCTTTGGTTACTTTTGTCTGCAATAGAAACGGGGAAAGTAATGCAGTTCACGGTATTATGTGAGCAATACCAGCCAAGCCTCAAGAGGGATCCGTTATATCGTGAATACTTGGATCGCATTGGCCAGCTCTTTTTCAACTTGCCAGCCCCAAGACCACAACATGGGGCTGGTGGTATATTTGGTAAGATAATTGTATTTTCAGTTTTATTAGATTTTAAAAACAATTTTTTACAACCCTGTTTAATGGTATCCTAAAGTAGAAATACTGTATAAGAATTTGCAGTGAGTTTCTTTTTATTTTAGTTCTCTTCTAAATTTAAGGCTGCTCATGAGGAACAGTTGATTCTTTATTTATATAATTTAATCTAAAAAAGGTTTAATGGACATTTTAGCTTCAATTGATCCAAGTTTGAAAGACAAAGTGATTGGGGGGGGGGGTGAATGAGTCGATATGACGTGCTTGATAAATTGCTTTTTGTAACTTCAGTCAGATTCATAAAGTACTTTGGCCTCTTAATTTGATGCAGGTTAGAGCATTGGCTTTTTGTGTGTGTGTGTGTGTGTGACACCGGGGCAGACAAGAACTGCCTCATCAGTATAGGCCCGGGCACGAGAAAACACCAAGACGAAGGAAAAGAAATAGGTTAGGACAAGGCAGAGATGAGGTAATGTTAGACAAACAAAAACGACAGAGAAAAAATAGTCAAAGTACAGAGGACCCAGAGATATGGAGGATTAGGCCCTGAGATGACGATAAATCCGCTTTTTGAAGGATGATAGGTCATAAGAATTAGGAAAAACAAAAGGAGGAAGAGAGTTCCAGTCTGGAGGTAGATAGGAAGAAGCAGTCTCTGCACCGACCAATGCGTGAGCTACAAATCTGGATGCTGGTGAATCATTGGCCTTTTAGCCCCCTTTTTGGAGTAAACCTTGGGAATGAAGTCTAGATGCTTTTCCTATTGCCCAACAGTGGGCTCAAATGTCGGTTCAGCATCTCTCGAGTCAAGCACTCTACCGGTTACGCTATGGTGGCCCCCAGAAACTGATGTTATATACTGATTGGAACATGCCATATGTCATTTCCAACTATTATTTGGTCTCTTCAGTTCTGTGATTTGCTAATTTTTTATTCTTTTTCAGGCAATTTACTCCAAGGTCTACTTGGTAGTGGATTAGGTGATGACGATTCAGATGATGAAGTCACGATGGAGAGTATGTCGTCTTCACGACAGCCTCTTACTAGCGAAGAATTAGACTAATAACTTATTGGCTTTAGGAAGATTATATGAAATTGTTGTCGTACACGATTTTTTGTAAATATATTTCTCTTAAGTATGTTATATGTGACTTGTTGAGGTTCCATTTTTTATTAGGGGGTCAAATTACAATTGTAAATTATGTCAAATAATCTAGGAATCTAGATCCAGTATGAAGGGCTTGTGTTACTTTAGACAAATATCAAATCCAAGTCAGAAACTACAAGGGACATAGCCTCAAGTAACGAGTGATCGATTGGATGATTAGCAGAACTTTGTAATCTTGAAAATGCTTATTTTCACCTCTCTTATACTAGCAAAATAATCCTGCATTGTTGATTTAATATAATCATATCCAGAGAATTTCTTTATTAAATTTGTTCTATCTGACAGAAAAATATCCTGTTATCATTTTCACCAATATTTATTTTTTATATAAACATATACACTACTGCGAGTAATTATTTAGATGTACCATTCACATTTGGCAGTGTAGAGGCCAGGAATAAGTCTTCTTAAGGTTGAAAGAAAAGAGAGAAGCAAATACTTTGAGGTGTGGGAGGAACAGTCTAATAATTAATGGGCTTTAATGACTTTAGAACATAGAACTCTCTTTTGTAAGTGTTTAGATAAAATTATTCATTACATTATGATATTAATTAGTCAGAGGTCCTTATTGCTATTTAATCATACTTAGTCAACCGGATAGGTATTGGTGCGATACATGAAAGTATTTGTCTTCATTACTGATCCACTCCTGATAATGTTTGATCAGTTATTTTATATCATGGTTAAATATGAGTTTTCTTTTGTCTGCACTAAATATTAAACAGTTTGTAATGAAAATATTGTTATTATGTTATATGAATGAAACTTGTTCAGAAATGAAGTCCATGACAAGATGTAGCCAAGAAATACATGAATAGCAAGAGTTGTCGTATAAGGGACGAGGATTGCATGAAGCCTTGCTAATCATCATATATTTTGTTCTCCCAAGGACTGTGAAGTCCTAAAAGATTGTCTGTCTGTCAATTATCACAAATCTTTCTTGTTGAAAGTGGCTGCTTGCCATTAACTTCCTATCGACATGATTCTCAATTTCTTTCAAAAATGATGTTTAAGCTTGATAATCAAGTTTCTTTCTATATGAATGGAATAGAGTGTATATGAGATAGAACATCATTTTATTGTATGAATTTAGCTCTGAAGTGGAGTTTGTCATAGTGGACCTATAAGAACATCACCTAGGTGTGCCTTTAGTCACCTTATGGATGTAAACCAGGTGCTGATGATGTAACGTGTGAAGATTATTTTAAGAAACAACTGCGTAAAACTTCAATATGTACGTATTGTGCTTAATCGAACAGTCAAGATAAGATGTCTTCTGAGAACTTTTCTGGACATCCCATTACTAAGTATGAAGATTCCATGTTCCTTTTTCCTCGCCTCACACATAGAAAGTGGTTATAGACACAAGCATAATTAATCCAACATTTAAAAAAATAAACTCCTCTTTGTACAAAGTCTTCATACTTAATGTCAACAACTATCACGAATATTTTTAGTTTGAAAATATAGAATCCAAGTAGCATATATCTGGTTGAAGATGTGGCAGTCCTTTTGGTTTTGAGGTAACTGGAAAACTTTGATTTGAGCCGTCGTTTCAGTCTTTCTTAAAACTTTTGTCCTCTTTGTACAAAGTCTTCATACTTATTGTCAACAACTATCACGATTTTTATTTTGAAGAAATAGAACCCAAACGGCATAAAGCTGGTTAAAGATGTGGCAGTCCTCTTGGTTTCGAGGTAATTGGAAAATTTTATCTTAGTCATCATTTCCTGTACGAATTTTGAGCTCTAGTAATGGAAACCCCTTAAGGGTTTTTGTGAACTATTACAAGGGTGCGTATGGTAAAAGCGTTCTCTTGTGGTCAGTTCTTGATGACCCTTGCATCCACCCCCCACTTTTTTTTTCCTCTCTCTAACTTATACCCATATTGCCCTCTTCCTTATTGGTCATCGGGGTGACAAAACCAAAGGAATACAACTGCTCAATACTTCATAGGTAAAGCATGCGGCCTAAGTATTTTTTTTGGTACTGGATTGCAATGCATAATTGCTATGCCTCTTTCTGTACTACGATATTTTATATCCCTGTACATTGAGATTAAATTATGAATATTCCAAGTCTATGCAAATATTTTTTTTTACTGTTGTTTTTCAGGTAATAATCAGTAAACGAAAATAGCTATTACATTTGGTGCATGTGTAAAAATTCTTTAAGTTTGAATAAAATTCCAAGCTATATATAATAAGGTAAAATATTACAGTGTGAATAATTTGTATTTGGTGTAAAATATGCATGTGTTGAATTTCTTGATATTGTCTTGTCTTTTTTTAATATCTCTGACTTTACATTTGAGAACGTTGAATTAAGAACACTCTTAAAAGATAAATTTAGTAATGCTTTATTTTAACAGATAAACAAATATATAGTATTAAAGAAATTAGAATGTATTTTTTTTTCTTTTCTTTATAAACTCACCATTATAGATGACACTGTAAGATCATTAGTAACAGTTAAGACAAAAAATTTACAGGAAACTTTATTTGAAGTAAGCGTAGAGTATATATATATATATATATATATATATATATATATATATATATATATATATATATATATATCTAGTTCTCAGAATAATGCCTAGATAGGTTCTCAGAAGTGTCGGGTAAATGGAAAATCGCGTTAAAAAACAAGTTATTTTCCATAGGAAACAATGATAAAGGGCATAGATACGTTCCAAACCTTACATAGACACACCATGCCAAAGATATAAGTAAAAAAACATATTTTATTGCTACATAGCAAAGCAGAAAACCCTGTATCTATTTTTAAGAGTCTACAAAAGATTTTCATATTCACTTTACAGCTAGAAATTAACATACATTTTACTGTACTCTGTTATGAAGTGGGCAACAGT